>JAWWEN010024433.1:0-17587 GCA_035582955.1 Sycophila texana | reverse complement strand
AATCAAGCAAAATCAAGGTTTTTCAACGTCAACGTTGATTTTCAACGTTCTTTTCAACGTTCCTATTTTCAAACGGGGAAGGAGTACTATCTGTACCTTGCGAGTCAGGTGCGTGTTTGACTGTCTTTAACTTCCGAGTTCCTTTGATTTGGCAACCTCGCACGATCGTTTAGCTGTGCAAGTGTAGTTTTCTTCTGCTCACTTGAAGTATACAAATGAGTGAGCTACCGTAAATAATTTTATTCATTTACTTCCATTAACTTTAAAAAGCAATGAATCTCCATTTGGTTCGATTCATTATATTCAGGAGATACATTTCTCACATTTTTGTCAAAAACTGAATAGCCATTTTCATACATTTCACGATTGAATGTGATTTCCCACAAGACTGCGTGTTAATAATGTAAACCGAAAATTATTAATAACTGTTTTCTGAGTTAGTGTAGCTTTCCAAACATTTGTACTTATATGTCCATTTGAAGATAAAACACACTAGTGTTTTATCTAGTGTATATACAATTTTATAAAAATCTGAACAGTAACACTATTCGATAGTACTCCCTTAAACTTCCGATATAAAAGTTCTTTTCTAGTTTAAAAAATAATTAGAGTAATTTAATCGAAAGAACAGCTAGAGAGTACGTTTACGTCTGTCCACCGATAAAAAGACGTTCAATTCACTTCATAAATACGGTGTTTTTTTTCTCTATGACAGGGACATCTTCTACGACGTACCGCGATTGCAAAAGCTCTTCCTCAATCATAACAATGTGTCACTGCTGCACGACAAAGCCTTCTTGCACCTGCCCTCCTTGCAGGAGCTGGAGCTAAACAACAACAAGATTTCAGTACTGACAGCTGAGAGCTTTCAGGGTCTGCGCCTGCTGCAGCGTCTTGACCTCCGCAACAATCAGATTACAATGCTGGGCGCACGCGCCTTCGTTGAAATGCCCGAACTTCAGGAGCTTGATTTGGACCAGAACAAGATCAAGTTCATTGCTAACAAAGCTCTGGATGGTTTAAGAAACCTGAAGAAGCTTAGACTTAGTGAAAACAGACTGGTCACTCTTGAAGTCGATTTCCTCTTCGGGGCCCCGGGCATCAACGTTCTTGACCTTAGGGATAACTCACTCCGCACCATGACCTTCGATAATGTCAAGCCTATCATCACCAACTTCTACAATAACTCCAGCTTCTTCTATCTTGATGGTGAGTAACGTTTTTTCTGATTAAGTAATAAACATTGATAGACTATTTTCAAATAAGTGTACGTTGTAATCTTTTACATCAAGTGATCAGTGTTTTGAAAGCTCTACCTTCAGTTGAAAATTCTAATTAATTTTCTAACCTGGTCCTTCAATTATGTAAGTAATTAGTTAGTGTAAAAAAATAATTAAAATGAATAAATATCTAGACAAATTTGCCAGGAAAATATATCCGCTCGAAGTAAAATTGAATTACAAATCTAAATTGGAAAAACTGTTCTATTTCGGCATCTCAACAATTTAAAGCACGACAAAATTAATGCACTTTCAAACACTCAATCATCTTCGACACTATACTGTTATTGCAGAACTCCATTTACGCAAGGAATTTTATGACGAATTTAGTAATGGCTTTCACACATGTACCCAAAAAAGAAAACGAACAAAATAACTGTACCAATTTGACAAAGAGCCATCACTCGTAATAAAAACCAACGTACATCACTAAATAAAAAAAAAGAGTGCAGAAAAAGCTCAAATTCGATTTTCATTTGAACATCAATCATTTATTCATTCCGCTGAAGAAAAAAATCCCGTGAAGTGGTAGCCAATGACTTTTCAACTAACCGCGAGCTGTTATCGAGTATTCGCACGCTGGAAAAAAAGCGCGAGAGGCGCAAGCGTGACAATTACGTCCCACGCGGGTATATGGCTATTTACGTCAAGAATGAAACCGAATAAGCGGACGTGGCTTCGGGGGTAAAAACAATCGAAATTTGCGAGATGAACGAGCGGCGGGATCGAAGCCATCGTAAAAGCGGCGTAGCCCGAATCGTTTGAAACTTTAACCGGATCGAAAAGCAGGCCGCGCCCGGCTCGGTTATGGGGGAGCTTTTGGTTCAATGGGCCGCGCGCATGCGTCGCGCTAAAATTCAATGCGCCGAGGGGAGTACCGACGTCTTCGGAAAACAGGAAGCGTTCGCGGCCTCGTGCGTTACTTTCTATCGGCAGATGAAATGGCTCGGTTTAAAGTAGGGGATACTGTTTTTGAATTCTTTATGCTATACGCTCGCCCTGCACCGTGAGATGTTTTCATGAACTGCGCTCGTGTTACACGCTGAAGTTTTCTTTCCCCTTACAAGTTTACTTTATTCTTTTTTTTTTTTTATTAAGCACTTAAATCTCCTAGAGATTTATTGTCTATACATGGATTATAAATTCAGATTGCAATCGTTGAGGAATACAATAAAGTGTTTGCAAGCTCGAATAAGTGGTTGAGATAAAATACATGACATTTTCATCGAAAGTTGAAATCCTAGCTTGAGTAGAGCTTTCGTGAACTTGAGTCGTTGGGTGTTATATAAGACACATTACCCAGTAATATGTTCCAGGCCCTGGTTATAACTTAGGCATGGGCATGTAGGGTCATTTATTTACTTTAGTTTATTCTTACTCATTTTTTGGATGTAAGTACCTATTATTGAATGCAAGTAATTTCTATACTGCCTTGCAACTCTTCTCATAGATAAAGAGAAACAATTACTAAGTATATATAATTACTAACAGGGAGAGTATCAACCCTCTGGGTCACCGATTTGGATAAAACTTTGCGAATTGTTTTCTAGTACCGAATAATGAAATAAACCACTTTTAGTTTGATCTCATAGGCCTTTGTTTCAAAGTCATCACAATTAGAAACATTTGCATTGATCATATCATCGCTTCCTACGAGGACTAGTAGATTTCAAAGAAGGCCTATTTTTATTTGCTTTTTTTGAAGCTCTGGAGTTAAGTAAACTCTTTTAAAACTTGATAAATTCGAGGTATCATTAGTATGATACCCTGACTTTATCAGGTTTTAAAAGAGTTTACTTCAGAGCTTCAAAAAAGGCAAATAAAAATAAGCCTTTTTTGAAATCTGTATCGTAGGAATTGTATATATGGATATATTAGCAATATCAATAGATCATGCTGCATCTGCGAAACAAAGATCTATGAGATCAAACTAAAGGTGATTCGTTTCATTATTTGGATCTACAGGAAACTATTTCCAAAGTTTCATCCAAATCCATGATCCAAAGGGTTTGACACTCTCCTAGTAAGTCAATAATTTGTTTTGTTTCTTGGAATGAATGAAATGGAATGGTGTTGAATATGCATTAAAGCATTCGAATGTCGAAAACCAAAATGAAATTTCGTTTCGAATGTCGAAACGAAAATCGAAAACCAATTGAAAAATTTAAAATTCTCTTTGTTAAAGTCGTATTAAGAGAGTACTACACTGAGAGAAATGTCTAATAACAATTACTGCACTTCGTACAAATTACTTTGGCACATTATTTTTTGGCACGTTTTACTAGATAAATGGTAATTTTACTACTATACTATATAAATTGGATTTTTTTTATAATGTTAATGTGACCACTTTACCATTCAGTATAGCAATTTTTACTAAATTTCTCTCAGTGTATAAATCCGTGATAATCAAAATATCAGTATTTCTATAGCTTAAATTACTTACGGATATATTATAGTATCACAAAAAAAGCTCTCATGAAAATTTACCTATCACAGCACATAGCACGACATAAGCAAAGTATTCCATTTCATCGCAGCGACCGTTGTACAAAGCCCAACGGAGGTCCCGGGCATCTAATCCGTTTCTCTTTATCTCCATCCTTCTTTCTCGCTGAAAATTCGAATCCACGCGTAGATCCCAGACAACTCGGCTCGCGGATCGACTCGCGCAATTACAAGCGTCCACGAAAGGAAAAGCGAAAAGCGCCGAGAAACGAGAAGCAGAAACAATCGTCGCGAGAGAGTAAGCCCAAGTTGCCGTGTCAACTATATAGCCACACTAGCCGCGAGGAAAGCTTTGCACGTCCGTATATTTGTATTGCTCTCGCCTTCTGGTTGCTCTTTCTTTTTTTTTTTTTTGCTGTTTCTATTTCTCTTCCTCTCACGTTTAGTTCTAGTTAGCATCTCGTTCGTTGACTTATGCTTGTTCTCTTTCTGGTCTCTTTATAAAGTAAAGACAACTTTTGGCCATAAGGATTGTTCCTCGTCCTGAATGGCTTATTTGTTTTTTATTTAAATAATTAATTACAAAGAATTTTTTAGTTGCAAGTTCAATATGTACTAGCAAATTTTACCTCGCTCGCTAACGCTCACTCGGTAGAAATATTTTGCTACTTTTGAAAATTTTATGCATCCCGGAATAAGTGCAAATTTTACCTCGCTCGCTAACTCACGCTCGGGAGAAATATTTGACAATTTTGAGAATTTTGAAAATTTCGTAGATTTTATGCATCCCGGAAAAAAATGCAACAAAATGCATTTTTATGCACTTGGGAAAAAAATGCATTTTTATGCACTTGCACTTCAGATGAATTTCTGGACCAGTTGTAATGGATTAACTGTTGTAGATAGTACATTATTAGACATGAAGTGACGTCGCAGATGAACGTATAATATACATTAGCAATTAAAAAATAATAGACAACAATAAAAAGAAATTCAGTTTCTCTCTCTCTCTCTCTCTCTCTCTCTCTTTCGCTCTATTTTTCCTATATAATAATGTACTATCTACAAATGCTAATTCATTGCATGGTCCAGAAATTCATCTGAAGTGCAAGGGCATACAAGTGCATCCAAGTGCATACAACTGCATACAAGTCCATACAACTGCATACAAGTGCATACAACTGCATACAAGTGCATTTTTTCCCAAAGTGCATAAAAATGCATTTTTGGTTAAGTGCATAAAAAGGAATTTTTTTATCAAGTACATAAATTTGTTGAATTTTTCCGGGATGCATAAAATCTTCAAAATTATCAAAAAGCACAAACATTTCTCCCGAGTGAGCGTTAGCGAGTGAGGTAAAATTTGCTAGTATTATATTATTTATTTTAAAATGTGAATTTTACGTTAAGTATCAAATTTAATTGTACCTGGAATTTTCTTAATGTCTGTATATACTTTATGTTACACTTGTATATTTTGTTGCCTAAGCGAATAAAGGTCTATATAAGTATGTTTTAACCGCACCGCAAAAAGAGAATAATCCAGTTCTCTTAAATATTAATCGAAGCTTAATGCATAAACGTGTTTGAGCTCCCAATACGACTATGCAAATTATTAATAAGCTATCTCTATTGTCGCTTTCCCAATGAGCCAATTAAACGAGCGAAATGAAAGTCTGCATTATCGTTAATCTAAATGCGATATTTGCATTTAAATATAACATTAAAATTTTATAAAAAGAGCCCGGCCAATGGAAGCTGTAGCATTTGACTCCTCGATATCAGGAGCATTGTGCGTCCACGAGGGCAGTTGGAAAGTTCATTATCAATGAAAATCGCGCAGCGCGCGCCAGATTTATCATCGACCGCGCGTTATTTTCGTCATAATGCGAGGCGTCCCCGCGATCCACGGGTATTATTTTCCCGGGTAGGGGAAGTTATTTCCACCTCGGATGGCTTTAATAAACGGAAATGTCGATTCTCGTCGATTCGCGTTAATGAATGTTTTGTTGTCTTGCATAGATTGGATTTTTTATTTATTAACCACAATATGTGACATACACACCACTTTCTACTTTGACGCGTCCAAGAATATGTGGTAATATCACCGAAATTTTTCATTTTTTGCTTACTCACAAACTTTAGTAAATTTTTGTATAATTTTTGGTTACGTGATATAGGTCTATAAATGTAAATAATTTCGTCTTGTAGTTGGCAATATTCGGCAGCTCATTGACTTTTTCCGGAAAAGTTTAAGAAACTTCGAGGTTATCATCTTATCGAGTGCTTCTTCCACGAGACGGATTCGATCAACCGGATATTGCGTTATTAATTCCCTGTTTTTCTCTTCTTTTTGCCAGAATTTTAACACCGTCGATGATAAGTAGGCTTCAATTTTACTCAATGAGATTTCATAAATAATAATAAAAATCAACTCGTCGAAAAATAATTCAATTTAAACAAACTATCGAGCTCATATAATTTGTATATATTTATTCCTTTAAACCACCTTTTTTGCTTCATGGTATTAAAAAATGAATCGACGATAGATTTTATCTTTATTTATTTACTTATTTATTTAACAATTAGACGGGCTAAAAGCCCTTTACAAAATAACAATAGAAAAATAAAAATTAACATAAAACTAAATAAGAGAATTAAACATTTTTTTAGAAGTGAGGGGGCGCAGTGCAATTCTAAAACTAAATCTAAAACTAAATAAATAATAAAGGAACTAAAATTTAGTAGTATAGGAGCGCAGTGCATTCTTCTTTTTTAGAAAATACTGCAAATGAGCTCTTGATAATTTGACGTTTTAATTAATCTGCATTGACAATCTACTTCTTAATGGCAGCTTTGTAATGTACTTTGAGACAGTAAGGACCTTAAATTACAGATGACTCGGGAATTGAGGATAATTCAAAAAGTTAAAAGGCACAATTTAGTGAGTAACGCAAAGACGAAGGACTAATATTATGCTGAACGAGGTTCTAATTCTTCTGTGCCTTATTTAAAAGAAGGAAAAAACTTCAATTTTATACTCACTAAAACTGGTTTTACGATAAAAATGAAAAGTAGAATATAGAATAGTTGTTTATTGCAAATCGCAGTATTTACAAAAATATAATATAACAATTATTATTTAAATCTCGTGTATAACAATAAAAAACAGGTTTAAATTAAAGCAATTACATGCAAGTACAATTAAAGGTACTAATTTTATAGACATTTCAAAATTACTAAAGTAATAATTCCAACATACTGAAAAATAAGTTATAACATTAAGTAATATTACAGAAAATAAATTTAAAATGACTAGATAAAAAAGTTAGCAAAATATAATAACTATATTCTCGTCGTTATAAACAAAATAACTAATAAATCGTTATTGTTCTTAATTACATATATAAAAATACTAAATTGGCTAGAAAATTATGTAGTCCTTTAATAATTAAATATCATTTTCTAAGTACTTATTTTTAATTTAAATGTTATTACTTAAAAATACTAAAAGAAAACATTATTATTTTAAATAAGAAATCAAGCAACTGTGTAAATTTACAGTTTAAATTTAATATACAAATAAATATACTAATATATTTTAATATCAAATTAATATACAATTCATAAAGTATTTAAACTTTCAAATTTTATATAGTGTTCTAATTAGATACAATTTGTCTAATATTGTATACAACTTGTATAGGGTGACTGCACCAGTATCTGGACACAGTGAACGAAGATCTTTGTAAAAACTTGTTTATAATAAACTTTGTAAATTCGATATATTATTAATAGTAATATTTTTAAAATCGTAAAATATTTTTACATTATTTCATTAATTAATGTTCATAATGTTCATTTACTGGTACATGGTGTTCATTCACTGGGTTTTTACGATTTTTTAAATATTTGATTAATTTTTTAATTAACTATGATATCTAAATTTAATAAAATATTGTTAACATTAAATTTTAGTATTAAAAAATTATATCCAAAAAAATTTTAACTCATAATTTACTTTTATAAATCTAAAATCATATTTGATAAGTGTTGAATTTATTAAGCGTTCATTCACTGGTACAGTCACTCTAGAATCATTTTTCGATACAACTTACTCACAGTGGTCGTGTACAAATTGTATAAAATATTTTTACGTTCCGTAAATTGGTTTCAGTTCACGTGAAAAAAAGGAAACATAGTTTTTAAACAGTATACTGGCCAAACGTTCAAGAGATTTACTCATTTGATCTCACAAAATAAAATCGACAAAAACTAAATAACACACACACAGAGAAAAAAATTCAGTTGAAACAACCATCCGCGCGTATAAATACAGACAAACTACCACTTTTTCGTTGATTGAACGAAAAATTTGTTGAAATAATTAAACATCTACCGAAATAATGAGTTAAATCGGCGTAAAAAATTAGTTGTCGGCATTTATGCGTCCAGATCGTTGTTACAGCTGATTTTTTTTCTCGGTGGCAGCCACTGCGTCCGTCAGTCGATCTTCGTTAGGGTAGCCGATGAAATCTATTACGTCACTGGTCACCTGCGCGTTCGCTAAAATTCGAGCCGCGCTCATCAATATGTGTCTTGTTAAGCCAGACTCTAATCCGCGGTCTAACTTGGCGCGCGCGCGGATAATCCGGTGCCGGGGCGAATTTGCCCGGCGGAGCCTTAAACGCCGAGGACCCGCCTCCGAATTACCGACGATCGGATTCCGTAGCGCGCAGGTCATTAACGCTCGCCGAGTTCTCGAGTTGTTTTTACGCTCGAACCGCTGCTGCTCCCGATGCAAATGCGCGGGCCGAACTTTCGACCCGTAGGTACGTACGCGATCGAGCTTTTTATGGCGGTGAATCCGGATGGCCGACCTGGTTACGCTCCGAAAGAAAAATAACCTCGCCCGGCTTTGTCTCCGAGAGATTCCATTTAAATTACTTTGGAAATGTCTTAGAGCCGATAGATTGGGGTTGCGAGCGTTGATGTATGCGAACTAATTGGATTGAGCTTTTCCTGGATATTTACTTCAATTTTGAAAAAGTTTTGTTTTTAGCTGCTTTGACTAAAGGGAGTTCTCTACTAGTAGAGAACTTAGTAGTAACGTTGCAAGTCAGTATAGAGTTGCTGTTGTAGCTTGACTGGCGTAGTAATAATATATATATAGATATATAAATACGTGGCATTTCAAACCAGCGCGCTTTCTAACCTCAAAACACATTTTTGTGTATTTGTTAATTCATTTTTAATATGGTAAGTACCCTCGGATATTTTTTAAATCAATATAGAATCGTTAGATATATCTCTATTGCATAAAAAATGTTTGTATAAATTTTATCGTTAAATGTTGAAAAGTGAAATTTTGAAACATTTATTTCTCGGACTCTAGGTACCGTAACCTTCTGAAAATCGATATAGGGGTTTTTGATATTAAAATTTTTAAATTTTTTAAATTAAAAAAAGTTTCATAATTTTCATACCAAGGGTGTAAAATAGGTGATTATTCCCTTAGGTGAAGTTTGCTATGAGGGCAGTAAGTCATCCAAGGGAATAATCACTTATTATTCCCGAGGTGCATATAAAAGTTGTCCACTTTAATTGACAACGATTCAAATTAAGCTAAAATTTTGCTACAAAAGCTAAAATATGTCTACAAAAGATAAAATGTCCCTGCGGTAGCTAAATTGTGTCTTCGCAGAATAGAATATGTCCCCAGGGAGTAAAGCGTTTCTCCGAGGAGTAAAATGAGTCTAGAGAATAAAATATGATTTTACTCCCTCTGTAGAGATCAATAAAGTGGACTTTACGGACGATTACACGAAGAAAAATAAATGGCTGCAATATAGCAAAACGTCAGCTGGTTTAGCTAAATTTTATTGTTTTCAGATAGCGAAAATATTTTACTAGAATTAACAATGTCGATCATTGGGCTGGCTAGCTAATAAAGTATGCTTCTTTCATTATTCTGTAAGCTTGTTTCAGCAAAAAAAAAATTGCAGCGTTATTGTTTTAGCTACTATAATGTTGACTAACATGTCAAAACATTTCACCTACTTTAAAGTAAAAGAGCATAATAATAAGTTTTTTGTTTTATAAATCAATAAAATAGGTTATAAATTAACGATTACATTAGGAATTTTCAAAAAATTTCGTTTCTTGATTCTGAACTCGCCGTTTGTTTATATGATTAGTCTAAAAAAAGTGTACAGAATTCGGGTACTTTACCTTATAGCGGTGTAAGAGTAGCTATCGATACAACTTTTTTTTTTCCGCGTAGGTTGAAAAAAAAAATTACGCGTGAAAAACTGCCAAGGTATTAAAGTATTACTCAGTAATTATGCAAACATTCGTTTTCTAAGTAGATGCATAACAAGCCTGCTCAAAATATATCTCCGTCCCTTTCAAGCGCCGCCAATCAATCATCAAATAATGAAAGCATTCCGCATCCGCGAAACAAACGAGGCCAACGTTCTCGCGGAAGGGTGAAAAGTTATGAGTGCCAAGTAGCGCTTCGCGGAGGAAGCACAGCTGACCTGAGAACTGCGCGCCCATCAGAAAAATACAAATGACCCGCGGAGTTCCTGGAAAATTTCATTTCGCGAGAGCCGCGCGCGTCTCCTTGCTGCTTGGATTATTAGAAACCGCCGCCGAAAAAAGCAGCTCTCATTCGTTTCAGCGCGAGGAGAGAGAGAGAAAAAAAAAAGAAAAAAATTGGAGAGGAAAAAAAGTCGATGAATAATTACCCCGCGCTGTTGTGCTGTTCGCCTGCGAAGCTCGTAATTTGGCGGAACATTTTTGCCCGCCGATTCCGCGATTGCGGGGTTAATAAAGAATGCGTCCAAATACGCGAATTCGCTTTTGGCCTCGTTTGTTAAAACACCCCTGGCTGTTCGATAGGATTTTAATTAAACCACGCGTGCGTCGGGGAATTCGCGAAGGAATGAGCGATTCATTAAAATTTTTCGGAATTCGTCGATACCATATCAAACTATCGTTTGGAATCTACTTTATTTTTAGCCCTTCATTTTTACCTTACTGTAATTTATTCGGTACATTGGTTTATTCCATTTCCAATTTATACCAACAAAAAAAAAATAATTGAAACACTCTTAAAAGACTTGCACACCTATACGTTGACTTTCCTTCAGTTAGAGGTAAAACGTGATCTGGTCACAAAATTTTGACGGTCTTATGACAGTCACATGACCGGTGCTTCTTTTGTGATTGTGGTCACATTTTGTAAGCGTCTGACGGTAGTGGCAAAAATGACTGTATTTTGTGACCGGTCTAAAAAAACACCGTCTGTTTTCACCTATATAATAGGTGTTGCTATTTAATTGCTAGCAATTATTATTATTTAAAAAAAGACCGTCTTTTTTCACCCATAAGGTATTGCTATGTCTTTTTTCACCTATATAGGTGTTGCTATTAAATTGTTAAAAAAGTTTTGTAAAAAAGACCGTATTTAAAAAAAAAAATATTTCTTAAATATAACACGGTCATTTTGGTCACATGACGGTCTTTTTTTGGTCAATGAACCAATCGAAAAAAGACCGGTTATTTTGCACCTCTACCTCCAGTAATTCAAGATTTAAATCCTCAAGTTTTATCTATTGCAGAAGATATTTGTCAATTTATTAAGTGCAGAAGTCTCTTAAATCGTAGAGTGTGCCAATAAAGATGAAAAATTGAATCAAAAGGTAGGAACCCCTTAAAATTCGAAGAAAAAAAATGTTAAATTATATATGCGAGGCTGATTTTCGCTGCTGCGCTCGGCTAACTTATTACGACGTCTCTAATGAACAGATTCATGAGCACGCATTCATCCGTGCGACGTCGGAAAAATTCCGGAGCGAAAGACTAACTCGAACCCGTCAGTCACTTTTACCCAGTTTTTACGATTATTCATCGTCCGTGTTTTTTTCAGCCCTTTCGCCGGAGTCGTGCTCGTATATCACTTTTTCAAGCAGTCGAAAGTCGAGTTAATCTCGCGTAACCTATTGAAACGTGCACCTGAATAGACACTGCGAATCGCGAATGTAATTACAGTAAATGTAAGAAATAAAAAATTTTTGGACGTTACGCGCACGAAGTTTTGATTGAGTACTTTCTCTTTTTGTACGTTTTAGTTTCACGTTTCAACTGATATTACGAAGATCAAAAGTGAAACTGTAGAGATTAATGCTATTTTTAATTTATATCACATAATAACTAAAGGTCATGTTTATTAAATTTGTTTTAAAATATTACGACTATTCGTATTTTTTTATTTATTTATTTTTTAATAACTACTGCAAACAGTACATTTATTTCTCACGTAATCATAAATTTCAATTTAATAGTAGCGTGACAAATAAAAATCGTCAACGGAAAGAAATTTATATTTTATATATGAATCATTAATATTTTCTATTTCAAGAAATTTTATTATTATTTGTTTAAAAATTTATTAAAAACTGCGGTAATCTCTGTACCTCGGTAATAAGTTACATAAATTGTAGAAAAATTATTTAAAAATCAGCAAATTTTGACAGAAAAACTATATAGTTACTACTGTTTTCATATCAATTTTTACCGTAGTGATGACTATAAAATTTATCTATTTTTCAAAGTAAATGATACCACATCGTAAGAATTAATAACCCATCGATAAATTTGTTCGGCAGATAACAATACTTTCATTTTACAACGTCATTGACTGAGCCATTAAACATCTTTCAAATAATTTTCGATCGCTACTAATAGATCTGATATTATACATCATTCGGTGACTCGAATCATAACCGGACTCATTAAGGGGGCTCTTTCACGAAAATTCCCAAAGTTGGATAAGACTTATTTTATAGATTGAAATGTGCTAAATCGAATGGTACCATTTATTGTGTCTCTTATCGTGGAAAATTTTGAAATATTTGGTTTCAAAGATTACAGATTTAATATAGGTTCTTATGGAGCTGCGTTTAAATGATGACTTAGCTTACCTAAATAACATTTTTCCTTAATACGAATATGTTTTATTTTGTAGACAAATACTTAATCTTTCAAATGGCTCTTTCTAAATATTATGGAATCGTGGAAAAAATGAGAAATTTATGGTTAAAGAAAAAATACCATCAGTGAAGCCGGATGTTTATCAGACGCCACGTTACGTATCTCACATAACCTCTTCACATCACGTGCCTTGTTCCTTTTTTCTTCATGGGATTTTTCATAAATTTTCCTTTTAGTCGTCCGCGAGTATGTCGGGTTGTGTTTAGTGTTGTTAAATGTCCAGTCATATTCACTTTGGTCTTTGTGACCGAAACGTGACGGTCTTGTGTCCAATGTGACCGTCACAAATGAAAATTTCGTATATCTGTTGTTAAATGACGGTCTCAATTTGAAACGGTCATGTGACGAGCAGGTCATAAGAAACTTAAACACTGTACAACTATATAGTTGTGAAAATGACGGTCACATTATTTTTGGACAAGTGACCAAAGAAAAAAAATTATTCCAATAGCAACTATATAGTTGTGTTATGACCGTCATAATATTTTTGGTCATATGACCAACGTGAAATACTTATTTAAAAATTTTTCATTAATAAATAAAGTATGAAGCTCTTTGGCTGTTAGCTCATACAATGTTTAAATAAATAAATATATAAATGATTTCGTGCGTTAAGCAAAAGAGAAGCAGTGCTTGCCGAAGCACCAAGTACATGTATATTGATGTATGTATAAAAACCATGACCGATCGGTCTTAATTGAATTGGTCATGCGACCGTCATGTGACCGTCATATGCCCGACATGTGACGGTCACAACGGACACGCTACAACACTAGTTGTGTTTCTCCATCGGCTTTTCTCGTTTCCGGAAGAATTGACACTCATTTTTCTCTACAAGTACACACCGATACACTTGGCACGTCTATCTGGCCAGTCACGGCATCAGTTAAGTTAACAACTATTTTTTTTTACTTTATAATGAGAAACCAAACAAAAGTATAATAAACATAGTGCAGATATACTTTAAAAATCATTGTTTGATTTTTCAATATGTATTTACTTGAAAGTATAAGAGTTTTTTTGCTTGCGCTTGACTAGCAGTGTACACGAGAGAACCCCCTTAAATTCATTAATATGTCTTTGCCTGAAATCCGAAAAAAATAATCTCCCCTTACCGAAAAAGTTTGACACGCTACCAGGATCCAATCATCGCTCGATTCCCGAGACAATTTCCTCCCCCCGATGGAGCATAAGTCTCCACAAAGGGAGCGAAACCGACTTAAATCTCCCTGACATTCGAGAGTCACCCGCCGTAGGTCGACCTCTTCCTCTAAAAAAAAAAAAAAAAAAAAAAAATATTAGACCTCCCCATCGAAATCCGCTTTAATAAACGGCTGCGGTCCCGGCCATTAGTGAGCTCCACCGGCTAATCTCCGCCGGGTCATTATCGCTTCGATCGACGTGTTTACGCGGCCGGCGGCGCTCTACTCACTCTTTCCCGCACGTGTTGTCAAAATTGATGGGCCGTCGATTTACGGTCGAGATATATCGACGCGTATAAATTCCGCGCGCCGGATGTTATTTGTTTAATTAACGGAATGTCGACGGCTTCAACCGAATTATTGATTTACCCGCGATCCAGGCATTTTTGGATTTGCATTTTCTGACAAGGAGAGTGTCAGCTGCCTCCGGGTCACAGATTTTTATGAAACTTTAAAAATTGTTTTCTAGTATCGAATAACGAAATAAACCACCTTTAGTTTGATTTAATAGGCTTTTATTCAGCAGATGCAGTGTGATTTGTTAGCAGCAATTAAAAAATAACAAGTAATAAATTAGGTAATTTTATCACGTAATTTTGTCAATTTTTGTACGTGACTTTTTTACGTGATCCTATTTCTAATATGGGAAAAATAATCATTTTTAAGCTCAATCCCCCAGTTTAAGTGTTATCATTCACACGATAGTTCCTATAATAGGCACGATTTCAGGCTATGAACTATTTCTTTTTTAAATTACTTAAAAATAAATAAAGATGAAAAAAATACGTAACAAAAATACTATACTAATTCGAACACTTTGTTACATTCCAAATTATCTACTTTTATTACGTAGTTTTATTACGTATCAAAATTACGTTATAAAATGGGGTATTTATTTTCAGTAGGGATTGCAAGTATGTCTGTATATACAACTTTTTTAGCGTTGGCCATATGGGCAATGCTAATGTTTTTAGTTGTACCTGTTGTACCTATTAGATCAAACTAAAGTTGGTTTGTTTCAGCATTCGATATTAGAAAACAATTTTCCAAGTTTCATCCAAATTTGTGACCCGGAGGCCTGACAGTCCCCTTATGAGTAAAGTAACCGAATTCTGGACACTTTTTCAGACTAATCATAAACTAACGACGAGTTCAGAATCAAGAAACGAGATTTCTTGAGAATTCTTAATGTAATCATTAATATATAACCCTATTTTATTGATTTATAAAACAGAAAACTTATTTTTATGCTCTTTTACTTTAAATAAATAAGTTTAAAAATAGATGTACAGGACTCCTAGAAATGGACACCATTTGATTTCAAAAAAGGCCTACTTTTATTTGCTTTTTTTGAAGCTCTGGAGTAAACTCTTTTAAAACCTGATAAATTCGAGGTATCATTCGTATGATACCCTAACTTTATCAGGTTTTGAAAGAGTTTACTCTAGAGCTTCAAAAAAAGGGAAATTAAAATAGGTTTTTTTTAAATCTACTAGTCTTCGTAGGAAGCGACGATATGTTGAGCTATGACCTAAAAGATGGACAGTAACAGGTCCCTATATCTGGACAATCCTTTTACGTTTAAATATGCGTGTCCCGCTTTCGGGTATAGCGATCTAAAAGCTACCTTGGACAGTAGGAAAAGTTGGACACATATATTTAACTGTAAACATAACCTCAAAAAGTTTTAATATCATTTACGATCAACTCAAAAAGTGAATTCATAAAATATTGACGTGACTGTATAGTTAATATCACAAACAATGCTAACGAAGAAATGTTTTTTCTGGTTATTTTTTGTTGTCCATATTTCGGTCCCATTATGCTGGGTGTCCAGAATCCGGCTATACTTTATCTTATTTTTGGAATTGATATTTTGCGAGAAATATGTCAAGAGCGTAAAAATAAATCTCTAAAAGTAAATCCGCAGTTGCACTGCTTTCAAATAAAACCTCGCTTAAGCTGAAACAAAAAAGTAAGTTCCTAAACCGACCCGCCAGATAATTACGACCTCCGCGCAGCAGCCGCTCTCGAAAGCGATAATCCTCGCGACCAATTAAAAGAATAATAAAAAAAAGAAAGGTAAAATAGCACGGCTACGCTAATGAAAACGGCTGAACGCATCCCCGGCGCCGAGCTCCTCAAAGGAACAATCGACGCTGGGGGAGAAGAGATCAAACGGACACACGCGGGCCTCGGTATAAGCAGCAATTAAAAAAAAAACGAGTCGCGGAAACAGAGGGCGGCAGCCTTCCCTTCGCGAGCGGATCCTAATGAAACGAGAGGCTACTCGGGCGTCTTGTTGCAAGGGAGGGAACTCGCACGGAGTCGCGAAGCGCGAGGTTGTAGATCGTCGTTAAAGAACGACGAGCGAACGGAAAGAGCCGAGCTTTCGCGGGAAAACGCGCTGTATATGGGGATGAACGAGAATGTGGGAGAGTAATGCCAACGGCCGAGTGGATGGGATTGGGAAAACGATGCTTTCCTGGTTTTATGCGGCGACTTTTTTTTGCGGTGCGAGTTTTCGATTTACTGCCTTGCATTTATTTCTCGAGTCTATTTTCTGATTGAATAGAGCTTTCTCTTCGGCGCTCTTGTGCGTCAGTATCCTCTTAACCGTTAACTTGTAAAATGTCGTATCTTCCTTAAAACATTGTTTTAATTTTGTTGAAAGGGATCCAACACCTTTAAAACAGCAGATAAAGGAACATCTAAAGAGAGAGAAATATACTCATCAGTACAATTTAACTTTAATACTACATAAGTATATTAAGTTTATGATAAAATAAACCTAGGAAGAAGTCTCTAAGCCAATTTTTCTTTTTAAGTTATGTTTTTCTCTCTTAAAAAAGAGATGACCGGATGTTGTGAAGCCTCGAAAACGTGAATATTGGGTGGTTCGCGGATCAATATGGCGATATCCAGTATGGCGCCAAAATTCAAATTTTCTAACCTCAAAAATGAATCATGAATAATAAATAGACTAAAATCAGTATATTTTGATGACTTTACGTAGATTTTGTACTTATTAAAATGCTAGTACGTATAATTTTGATTTCTTCAACTCTTCAGGCCTAAATGACATGAATTATCAACAATTTAAGCCCAGTCCCAGTAGAATCTTATGCAATCATTGAGATTGCAGGTTACACCAAAACCAACATTTTAAAATTAATATAACTTGAAATAAAATGGGTTTAGAGATTTCGTTCTAGGCTTACTTTTTCATAAATATTATATGTTTGTATACTGTTAATGTTAAATTGTACTAATTAGTGTACTTTTCTTTCTTTAGATTATTTTTTATCTGCCCTTTTAAAGGTGGTAGATCCGCTTGAATTAATATCGATTCTTACATATAAAAGAAGAATGATTTATTTACAATTAACATCAAATGTATGAATTAATTAATGTAAAAGTCTAATAATCTTTCAAGACTCTAACTAATCTACATTTTGAAAATACAGTTGGCTAACCAGGAGAGTGTCTCACCTCTGGGTCACCGATTTTTTATGAAACTTTCGGAATTGCTTTCTAGTATCGAATAATGAAACAAACCAATTTTAGTTTGATCTCATAGGTCCTTTTTTAAAAGCCACA
>JAWWEN010024422.1:0-17588 GCA_035582955.1 Sycophila texana | reverse complement strand
TTAATAATATATAATTTAAAACTTACTAATTTCTATAATTTTATTTTTGCAGGTCTTTTTGTAATTCCAAATTTATTAGTATATGACCCCCTTAATACACACTGCGACAGATTTTTAATACCAAATTTCCTGAATAATTATTAACCTTATTTTAAAATTTAAATTCAATTTAATTTTAAGTCATTTAAAATATCTACTTAAAAAAAAAAAATTCGGAAACATAAAAAAAAGTAGTTATCAAGTTATTAAATTTTCCGACGTACTGCAGCCAGATATCACAGGTCCTCGTTAAAAAAAAATTTAATACACGTTTATAAATACTCCAGTATTTTGTTAATCAGCACTCCGTTAAAGGAAACGCGAATGAAATTTTCAGCGAGATATAATGAACAAAGTTTCCCTCGCATTTGTCGGCTTAATTAGACGGTAACGGAGTGCGAATTTTTCGCCGCAAATTTATGGCGGCACTTTGTCCTCCGAACTTTTTTTTTCCACCGGCTGTAAATAAAGCGTTAACGCAACGGCGACCGCGGCATCGACGACGATCATGCACCGTCGAATGAAAGAGGAAATAATCTAATCAGCGAAGCGCGGCCAGAAATCGCGGGCGCCTCTGTATAGTATACCATAAGTACCATATATATATATAGAGGGGGTGAAAAGTAGCGGACGAATCGCCCAGCATTACACTCTTTCGCTGGCCTTATAAAATGAACTTAATTACTTTGTAGCCAGATTGCGCAAACGAAATATCTTCCCCTTTTTATTACACCTCGGCCGCGTGGTAAAGCGGCGAAGGCGCATAAAAATCCCCTTGCCCCGCCGGAGCCCGCGCTTACTCCCGGCCTCTCCGGGGCCCCGTGCGCACGCGCAATCGTAAAAAAAAAGTTTCATGAACCGGTAATGAAACGAGAGCGAGCTTTAAAGATATCTCAATCCCGCGTCGGCGACGGCGAAAACTTTCGCGAACAAGCACGCCTCTCGGTTTAATGGTGCATACGCGCAATTTATCCTGCACCTCTGTCCCTACTCTGATACTCTTTTAAAGATGTAGATGAGTGAAGTGAAGGCAGTCTTTCTTAATTTGATTGGTTCTGACGTGACGTGAGCACGGAGTCAGTCTTCTATATTTTTGTTTGATAAGGTGCCACCGGTCGATTTATACCGCATGATGTAAGTATATATATATAAAGACCTCACTGAGAGAAATGTTTATATACTATGTGTACAGTTAATTTGATCACAGGCAATAAAACTGAGAAATTTTATTAAACTATTATTTTTGGTAACGAACTGTTATTTACACTTTCTTTTTTAATTTTAGTGTAAATAAGGCGGTTTAAGCCCATGTGTGTTTAATAGATAAATAAATGAAAATTGAATAATTTTTCATGGCTAATATATGAATAAGTCTCTAAATGTCAATATATGACCAAAGTATATCGAATTATCTACTACTATCAGTGATTCAGTGAATAGCTATTCCTTTCTGAAAGAAACGATGAGACTAAAATTGAAGCTATTTTTTTTTTTAATTTGATTGGTCCTATAGCATCACCACGTGGTTAATCGTCTGTGACTGATCAAGAGGCAGTCAATCGACACGTAATTAATTAACATCAGAGATTCTATCTTGAAAAAATGATATATTTAAGAAAAAGGAGAATAATTTACTTGAAATAAAATAGAGGATTTTTTCCTTAAAGACTCTGCGATATATCAATTGATTCTATATATTTACTTAATCTAAAATACGTATCAGTTAAAAAACGTAATGTTATGTTATGAACTATATCTAGAAAGAAAAATATTTGTAATGATTTTATAAATTAATATTAGTCTAGACGCTTAAATTAAAATGTATAGTGATATGATGGAACCGAAGCTTGCAAGTGACAACTCGAAAATCTTAAATTTCGAAATTCATAGTATGAGCTTAAAAGCCATTGTAATTAACTGCTTGCATTTATTAATCTTCAAAAATAAAAAAATTACCGCTCGAAACGTTTTTTAAACTAATTGAACGGTCATTGGACTCGATGTTCCCGAGGCGCCCGCGTCTACTCGGTAATACTAATCGCGATCGTGCCAAACGAGGCGCGAGCGGCGTACTTTTGATGCGGGGGACCTCGCCTACAGCGATGAATATTCTCGCGCCGACGCTCGTTAATAACAGCAGTTCATTCGTAATAGCGGCTCGGCGTTTTCATGGCGGCCGGATTCCTCGGCGAGCGTCTAATTCTTCGAGCTGATCCCCCGCGTTCCTCGCGAGCCTCGCAGTGGAGATTCCGTTGCGGGGAGACGTCGTCGTGTCTCTCGTCGCTCTCCTGATTGCTCAATTTTTCCCGACCTTTTCGTTGATTTAGCGAGGCTGTTTGGAGGAGCGAGGGTATGGTTCGTAATTTGCAGGGGAAATCTTAATTGCATCTGCTGTTTAATAAACGCGAGGCTTCAAAGTTGTTGACTTTGATGCATTGTCGTAAATTTTCTCTATCGTAGTGGTCATGATTTTTGGTATTCGCATTTTTTTTTATTGAAGCCGATTTTTAATTATAATTTTCTATCTATTTTTCTTTTAGTCAGGGGAGGGGCTATACTTAAGTCATACTGAAGTAATTTATTATCGTTTACTCCTTCACTTTTTGTAATAAAATATTTTCTTCTATACTTTATTTCTGCAACTTTAAACTCGAGCATGAAATCGGAAGTGTATATACGTGTTTCTTCGGACTAAGCGAGCTTACTTATTTCGCGAAATTTAAAAATTCTCCACATGAATTTGGAAAACTATTTTATCGTTACCCAACGAATTTTATAAGAAACTACGGTATAAAATATTCCAACAAAACTGTTGCGACTTTAAAAAAAAAAAAAAAAAAAAAAAAAAGTATTGGTCCGACCGCGGAACATTTTTCCCCGCGCGATATAAAAACTTCAAAGCCAGCGAAGAAAATGCTAATTCGCAAAGGAAACTGGCAGGAAGAACAAAATAGTCTTTCTCAGCGCAAGTCAAAATCGAATGAATATTGCGGCAAAATACTTCTCGCGCGAGTATATAGCATGCGAAATTTTTGCAGCTCTTGCCCAGACTACATTACACCCCCTGTATACCTCCCCGGAATTTTTACATAAAATAAAACGTTCGCATGCCTTTGACCTCGTAGCAACGCGGTGACCTTCCCAACGAGCGCACTACCCCCATATACAAGCTCGAATGTCTAATATCGGGACAAAGCTTGGGCGGCTGTTTAATATAACCTTTGCCGGCTTGGGTTACACGGCGCGGGGCCGACCGCGCGACGACGACAAGCCGGGAAAACTAGTTTCGCCCCGAGAAGGAAACTTTCGGAGCTCGAGCGAGCTCCATCGCGAAGGAGGGGCCCCGCGGATATTTCGTATCATCCGCTGAGAGGACGCGGTGCATCATATGTACGTACGTGAGCCGATAACAAGAGCGCGGAAGGTAAGAGAGAGAAAGCGAGAGAGAGAGAGAGAGAGAGATAGATAGCCTTTAGAGAGAGAGAGAGAGAGAGAGAGCGAGAGAGAGAGAGAGAGAGAGAGAGAGAGAGAGAGAGAGAGAGAGGAGGACCGACCCCGAGATTTCCCCAAGCGCGCAAAACAAAAGTTTCGCCGGGAGTTTCGCGGGGCGCAACTTCTTCCTGGAATTCAATTTGAATTTGCCGCGGATGGACCGAGCGAAAAAGTAAGCACGTGCACGGGAAAGCTAATTAAAAGTCCGATCGCGCCGAATGCTTTTTCAAGCCTTTCCAAATGTTATTTTAAGACTTTTTGACGGGGGAGAGGGAGAGAAAAAAAATAAACATTCTAGCACGAGACGCGATATTTAAGCACTGTTAAATTTACTGACTGTATTGATCTTTATTAATCGGCTTCGATACGATACGTTATTACACTGAAAGAAATTTTTCGTAAAAATTGCAGTGAAGTTTCTGTTAAAAATTAAGTGATTAAGGGACGATTTGTAAGCTCTGGAAATTTTTACTGGAAAGAGCCTGTATAATTTTTATTTATATGTATGAAACTTAGACTGTTGGCGAAGCTTTAACATTTTTCATAGAAAAGCTCCTTAATTTTTGCAGGGAGCTTTGTTATAATTTTTAGGGGGAGCTTTACCGCAATTTTTACAGAACTTTTTTTAGAAGTTTTGTCAAAGGTTCGCAAGCAAGATTCAACTAAAAATTGCAGGGATTTTCACTGCTTGCAAATTTTCTCTCGATATGACATATTTTTCATGTCATTTTTACGAGGAGCTTTACGGTACTTTTATACCAGAAAATTCTCTCCCGACGGTAATGACGAAACTTTAAATCTATCGTCGTGAAAACGTTGCACTGGCAAATAAGTGACTGAGCGGTTTTTGCCGGGGTAATTAGTAAGAGATGACTGTGTATAAACTGGTTGCAATAATCCCATCTCTCGGTGCAGCGCAATTTGGTAAATTTTATTCTGGGTAAACGAATTTAAAGCCACAATCGCAGCTTGTCAAATATTTCGAACTAATAAAATAATAACGAACGGTTCCGGATGTGCATAAACTGCTGCGCAAGCGCGCGTAAATTAAATAAACACAATAATTTACTCAGGCTATTTCTGGTAAACACTATTCATATTTTACGTTTACGAGCCTCTCTGTGTACTGTTCTCCCTTTTTATCGCTCGGCTCGGAGTAAACCTCGAAATTTAAGACTCTCGAACATTTTTCGCATTTCTCGAAACAGTCAATTTTACAAGCAATACGTTATATCCCACTTCAGCCCGCGCCTATATACAAAGAAAACTCAAAGCCGCTCTTTTAACGCGGCAAAGTGGAGTCTACAGATCCTAAGATAACAGAAAAGAAAAAAAGGAATATCAGAGTCGTTCATTTAAATCGCAGATTCGATTCATGAATCAAGAAAAGACAATCCGTAAGTGCGCCGCTGACATTTGTATAGGCAGTGGGCAGCCGAGCGAGTTACATAAAGCACAGGCGGGATAACTCATCGCAGCTTCGTCCGCAGCGAAGGTTCTACGCTCGCCTGGCCCCTTACCTCGTCGGAGCGCAATTGACGGCGGAATTGAAATTATTTACTAGCCTCGCTCTCGCGGCTGACGGCGTCCGAGCGGAAGAGGCTAGATATATAAGAGGAGAGGATCGCGCACTGAACAGAGAGAGAAAGAAAGATGAAAAGACAGAGATGGAAACGGAGAGAGAACAGTGTTCCGCCTTATCCGAGCCAGGCATCGGCATCTCCGTCCGAGCGCTGTATACATGTATATATATATATGTATATAGATATATATATGTATACATATAGATATATATATATATGTACATTTAACTGGCCGTTTTCCACGGCGGCCAGACGGACACTCGACCCGCGGAATTTTTTCGCGCTCCTATCCCGCGGAGGGGAGCGCCCGAAGGTCAAGCGATATTCGCGTTCAGGCAGATTTTCACTGCGTTTTATTAAGTTTCGCCGCCTCCCGGCGCGGCTTTCCCCTCGAGCATCTCGTATTCGTATATCGCCCCGAGCTTCCGCGTGGAATTACATACCATCGGCCGCGGCGAATAAAACTCGCGCAATGGAGATGAATTTTTTATTATGTTTTTTATTTTATTTTTTTTTATTTGTTTGCTCTCGCGCGTCTAAGTGGGTCTCCCTGTTTCGTTTTTTTTTCCTGCGTGTGCGTTGGCTGCTCCATGCACTGATGGCCAAACGCTAATTGAATGTGCATTGACCCTTTACCCTCGCTGCTTTTTTCACCTCTACGGACGGATTGCGTTTGACACGGCGGATGCCTGATTAAGCCGCAATTTCGATTAGTAGCTGATAATTACTTAGGGAAATTTCCATGGTTGGCTTATAATACAGTTTCGCAGCAGCTGGAATAACGACGAGATCAAATAATGATTTCCTATTAGAGAATGAACCAATGTAAAATTAATGAAACGCATTGTAGTCTGATATTCTACGGTTTATGCGGAATAATAGTATCATCCTTGTCAGGTTGTGTGTATTTTGATATTTTGATGTATTTCTGAATTTTTTGTGAATATTATATTGCGACTTAAACTAATTGTGCTATTTCCTTTACGAAAATAACTGTTCATTGAAGTATAAAAAAAAAATTCAAATAATAATTCCAGCCCTTAAGCCTGCAGTTTCTTTTCAAAGGCACTTGATCTTTTGGATAATAATTTTCTATAAAAATAATTTTCTACGCAGTGCTTCGAGTTCAGTGTATACGTTTTGTTAAAATATTCAGCAAAAGTTTTGTGATTACATCAGTACTATTTTCCAGCTCGCGCTCTTGTTCAGGAAATGTCGGTCAATGGATTTGATTGAATTATGCGTAAAATATAAACGAAGCGATCCTTTAATAAAATTGCATCAGACAATGCTTTCAATTTATATTGATTTTCGAATTACTGATAAAATTATTCGATTTATCCGATATAATTTATTACGGATTCGGTTACACAAAACTTAATTTGTAGACGCGGCATCGATTATCGAATGAAATTAACTAATCAATGCTAAAGAAAATGAATTTTTTTATTCTTTGCGTGTAATTTTTGATATCGGTATTATTGCTAATCTCACGTGCATGCGTGTATGATTTCTAATATCTTAAAAATTCTTTAAAAAAGTATAAGTATATTTCTCAATTTTATCTGTAAAATATACGGCTGCTTCCACTGCAGACGCTGGGGAAATAAGTAAAAATATCATTTTTTAAAGTTTAAAATATTCAACGAGCAGCGAAGGCGCAATAACCAACTCCAATAATACAATATACATATACACCCCGCGAAAGATTGTTTTTGGCAACAGATTTTGCCTCCTCGCTCCGCGGAAAAGAATCGCGCGCAAAAGAATGGCACGGCTCTCGAATAAATAATTTATTTAAATACGATAATGGAATGCGGGTCGCGAATAACGCTACGTTTGTATTTCGAATCCGCGAGCGTTAACCGCGCTTAAGTCGCATTAGAGCGTCGGAACAACGCACGTAATCCTTTAGGCTGGAGTTTGAGCGCCCCTACTCAGAGGAGAGCCTTTTCCCCGTCTTTTTTAGACCGCCGTGGCGGCCGCACGAGTGAGACAATACATTAGGATTCGAATGGGATTTTGTTTAAAGTTTCATAAGGGCTGCTCGCCGATCGATTTCTCCACGGAGTTCCTTTGCTCTGAAGCATAGCGTCGGAACAAGAATCTCCCTGTTTTTGGTGCTTTTGGTGTGTGCGGAGTTTAATGTCGTTGTTTACCGATTAATATCGCAAGACCCATCATTTTAACGTTTGTTTTGTGTCCGAAATAAATGTTCTTATGTGTCTGGGCATGAATTTCCAACGAGTACGACTGTACTTAGGATGAAAATTTTAGCGATGTAATTTACATTTAAAGTTACTGATCATCGTAAAATTTTGTTGCTGGTAAGAGAAGTCTGATGCAAGGGTACATTTTAATGTATCCTTTGTCGTTAATAATTCTAAGTGTTTTTGAATGACAAAATAGAAGATTATATGTATACGAATACACGTAAAAATTATTGTTATTGACAAATTTAGCACTTTTATGAAAAAATTATTGAAGAAAATGTGTTTCGTTAAATAAATTTTTAGCTATAGTTTGAATTTCATTGAAAATTATTTGTATACGCGTAGTGTATTCAATTCTGTTTTAAATATTGAATGAAATATTATCTTTACGAGTACAGCTATTTTAGACAATGAGTAAAATTTAATACAATCATTTTTTATATTATTCATTATTCAAAATAAAAGGACATTGATTAATTTGAAATTGAAAGGCTGCAATTTCGGCTTCTTTAATTTCATCAAGTGAAAAAGGGCATCTTCCATAGTTTTAACGAAATCCGCGATCCGGAAATTCGATACTCTCCTAATTAGTAACTTTTAATTTTATGCAGAATTCATTAAACGAACTAGAACGTCCATTAGGATCAAATGAATATATTCACTTTCTAAAGAACCGTAATGAGCGTTTAATTTTTAATTTACTCGGTGGATGCTTTCCACAAAGTACGCACCACAGTTATCGAATCTTTCCTATCGCTACAGAACTTACGAGCAAGTATTTCTTCAATTTAGGTCAAGTATTATTTTTCTCTTTTCATACACGAGAACACGGGATGTACAGATGAGTCGGTGCACGTTATGTCTGAGATATTTGACACGGAAGGAGATCCACAACGCATACATGGTGGTGTAAAATAACTTACAATATTCTCCGTGGAAACTTGAAGTAGGATACAATTGGAATTAAGTAAAAAATCTCGTTTTTTACGTAATATTTGAAATATCTAGAGGAAAAATTAATTTGTTTTTCATTAAATAGAGTGTTGCATTAGAGTTTCGATGAAATAAAGATTTTAATAAGGGCCTTAGTCGTTATACTCACAAGAGTGGTGAAGTGGAACTCTGATACATGTGGAAAGTTATATCTCCCTACGGTGTCTTAATAATCTCTAACTTTAGCGTACCTGCTTAACGCAAAATATTATCGAGAGAGAAGATGGAGGAAGTCATTATTGAATGACCTTAATTATACTTTAAATTAAAGTGTCCAAAAATTTTACTAAATTAATATTTTTTGGTAATGTGTAGAATGTGTTTACGAGATCGTTTTTATTCAATACATTTTCCACGTGCATGGCTTGCAGTGGTTTACATCATTATAAAAAGTGTATTTACAAGATAAAAATTGTAAAAAAAAGTGCAGCTCTAAAATGTTTTAAAAGTTGTTTGTTCTTTTCATTTGAGCTGCATTTTACAACGAAACGCGTCATTTGCAATATAAACATAAAATTACAATAATTATTACATGATTTATGCAAAATTTTCGAATAATTATTAAATAATTAGGCAGTAAAATAAACGTATTTCCCGTGATACAATAACAAAAACCATTATACATAAATAATAAAAGTCCTTTTAGCAGAATAATACTTAATATTAAAAAAGAGAAATCCAGTATTTACAATTTATTGACTGTAATTATATAATAATTATAAAATAATCAGGAATTTTGTATCATTATACGAAATTTCCTGCGATAAAATAATAAAGAATAGTAAAATCCCCTCGCCTTTCAACACCGATAACCAACAATATTTAACATTACTTAAAAACAATAAATCCAACATTTACAATATTAATAATCGACTAAAACTTCAAAATAATCCAAAATTCCCTGCAAATAATTGAACCCCTCCGCGTAAGCATATAAAATACCAAATCCAGCGTAACGCAATCAGCAGAAACGGCGAACTTCCTCTCGCCCCCGGTCCTGCATAACTCGAATCGCTCCGTGCGCCTGTACACGTGACGTGTAAACGCGGGCGGAGGTCGGCGGGGTATAAGCGATGAGTGGATACACGCGCAGCGCGCGCAGAAAGTTTTACCGCGGCGCTTGCCGCAACCTGGCGATTATTTGCGAAACGACGTCCGGCTACACTCGGTGTCTTCTTTACGAGGCTCGCGCCCCTCCCACCCGCGGCTCGTCGTCGGGGGGGTGCGCCGGGCTTTTAGTGTCGACCGGGGGGATGTATTTCCGTCGGAAATTTTCCGCGCGGCACTTCCGGCCGGCCGGCGCGCGCAATTACTCTCGCTCACGTCGTTACGCTGTCTCGGCGCGTTACCCTGGAGCCGGCTCCTCGACCTCCCGCACCTATATATACACGCCTCCGCCTGGACCGGGCCGTCGTCTCGCTTCGACTCTTCGGATGTTCGCGTCTTTCCTTTTTTTATCGCTCTCTCTCTCTCGATTCCCGATCCTCGATTTATCTCTGCGGTTTGCTTTGCAGTTACACGATCGACGGCGGCTCCTTGCGGTTCCGCAGCTTTGAGCCTAGAAACTGCTGGTCGGTGTATATACAGTAATACATAAGCGATTTGTTTGATTGCGAAGGGAGAGGGATAAATCAACGGGTATGCGGGATGATTCCAACTTTATCGCGGGGAAAGTTCTCTGCGTGGGGTCATATTTGAAAAGTTTGATTTGAGGAAAGAAAAAAGAGAGAGAGAGAGAGACGAGAGAAATGAAAGTTTGTTAGAAGATGCATACTCACCCGGCGGTAATTGACTTCCGGTCGCGTGAATATTTGACGATGTCATCATTCGGAATTTTCGAGTGCAGTTTTTTTTTTCTCACGGGGAGGGAGATTTACTTTTTGAATGAAATTAGAGTGGTGACAGACAAGTTTATTTTCTTCTTCGCTATACTGTACACCCGCGCGCTTCGTTCAAATTTAACTCCGGATCGGAACGTTCCGGATGTTTCGGGCTATAATGAGCTACTGAATGATTGAGGTGGCGCCTTTTTCTGCCATGGCTTTAGACGCCACGCCAATTGCATTAGCCTTCGGTGCTGCATATACAGTAATCATGAGAAGAAGTAATTTGGGAGAAGCTAAAATTATTTTACCAGGAATAATATGCTGAAAGAAATGAAACTTGTTTAAAATACTTGTTCTTCACAGCGGTAAATAAAAATACAATTCTAAAACCTATATAAATGGAAATTACGTATTTCCTTTTGTCTAAGGCTGCGCCCTCAGATTCGCTTAATTTAACCGCGAATTGACTAATTCAGCCGATATCCAACAAGAGAACAGGAGCACCCTTATCCCCCTTTCCAAGGAGGACTTTGGGGGGCTCAAGATCCCTACTCTACGCAAAGATAAACACCGAGCATTGTTTCGCCGTTTCCGCGCTCTCAATAATTGTTTTTGACTAGCGAATAGGAAATAGATCGCGGCTGTCGCGTCAGCCTCCGACCCAAATTCCAAAATTAATTGAAATAATCGAATCGAATTAATATCGGCAACGGCCCGATAAATACAGTGGATGTTGTTTTCCATTCTCTCCCCTAATGACGCTGAATGCGCAGCAATTCGTTATGGTTCATATTGACGCGGAATAGACGTGTGCATGGAGCGAGAGGGGAAAGTTGAGATACTTGAGCGGCGTGCAGCTGCCCTTAGCCCATTTTCCGGCCTGGAGGCCAGCTGGGCATTGGGCCCCTGCGGAGAACGTGACCCTCCTCTCTACGACGAGAGCGTATGAGAATCGTAGGAAAAATTTTTGCTCCATATTTTACGAATGCTGAGTGCAGGTGGGCTGCAATTTATTGCTGTGCATTACTACGAGCTATGGCTATAAGATATATTTTCATAATTCATAAAATAATGTAATAAATAAATCTCTCTTATATAGAAGCAAATTGATATTGATTAATTTGTCATTTGGATAAATTTTTTGCTTGAATATAATTAAATTTAAAAATAATTTTCATATTTACTGTTGAAATTGAATCGACGAAAAGGTTTATATTTAACGTTAGAAGTTTATAAGTATATAGGTTAATGAAATAAAGAATTTTTAATTTTCTATCCTGTAAATCTGAAAATGTGAAAATACATTTACAAAATGTGAATAGTGACATTTTGTATGTGAAAATTTGTTCACATATTGAATCAGTGGACGACATTTGACGTAAAAAATGTTACTATTCACATTTTCATATTTAGAGAGATACAATTATATTCCGAAATTTATTTTAAATAAGATTATTAATTAATAAAAATTAATATCGTTTTCGTCACGAATGCATATATTGTAATTTAGCGTTTACTTATTGATGAAAGCAATTAAATAAGGATGCAATAGGCGTAATCTTATTTTACCGCGTTTAGTATTATAGACATGCTTCTATTATTGAGCATTACATTATACATAATGAATATTCTGAAGGGAATTTCATGCAATCGCAATTCGAGCAATCTCGAATTGATAAATTTGCTCGATAAGAAATTACTCTCACAATCGTTTTATCTGAGTGTAACTATTATACTGTGATGTAAAAAAAAGAGTGCAAGTCATAATGCTGCCTCTGATCAGTAGTGTAACAGTGGGGTTGATAGTCAGTAAGTACTGCGGGTTATTATCTACGAAATAAGCCAAATGATTCGGAGAAGCTTTTAAGTCCACCGTCGTTCACAATCGTTACTTGTTTTAGTAGTCATTTACTGATTTTTATAGTGAGATACTTTCCAGAAATATCGTAAAATCCTGCTTTATCCATGATGCAGCAGTTTTGACGAAATAAAGCATTTCGTAAAAATGCTTTTGTCGTTTGTACGATTTTCTAAAGTTACAGAATTTTTTTAAATGAAACTCGAAATGTAAATTTTAGAATTTCAAAAATTAATTCTGTGCAAATGAAATGCAGCGTGTACTTTGCTTACTAAATATTTGTTCGTAAATAAATACCTTTATCAATGCAATTATTTTTTTTTTTTTGCCTCTATCAACAATTGTATGCAATTGAAATTGAACGAATTATAAACACAACGGTATGATGTTGATTAAATTCTGTTCGTTTCATTAATTAATTAAGTCGTTTAAATCGGATGATAAGTTAATAAGTTTGCAAATAAATTTTGTTATTACTGATAATGTTTTACTGACTTTATAATTGAAGATTTGCGATGTATCAAGCACTGCATCTCTCACAATTAATAATTAACAATTCTTGAAATAATCCAGTGAAGTTTAATTTCATATGGAAATACCAAAGTGGAGGAAAAATGATATTTAAGGTAAATCCAGAAATAAGCATTTCCAAAGTGCTATGTAATTAAGCAGTTCGAAACAGACTCCACCCACTTTTTGTCATGGAACGCACGCGAGGCACTTTCATTAATTTTTTTATGTTATTATCTCTAGTGTTCGTTTCAACGTTGCTAAATGCAATGAATAGTTGCTAACAGCATTCGATCTAGTTTTGTATATTTAATCTGTAATCAAGAACACGTATTAACAAATACAAACGCATTTCACGTTTATTTTTAGTTCCTCCCATTTAAAGAATGTAAATCTCGTTGTTTTCATTAATTAAACAAATTTTATAAACAAATTCAGATAAAAAAAATCAATCGCCATCCATAATCGTATAAAGAATTATTGGTTTCAATTTTAAATGATTCTCTTCAATTGTGACAACTGAGGAAGGATGAGTGATTTAAAATTAATTAATATACTAGTATAATGTTAATACAAATTTACGGAAAAAACGTAACGTTTTTTAAATAATTTTCATCCTACTGGACAAAAACTACTTTAAGAGTTACTGCAACTATCAGGAACTACTGATAAATTTTTTTTATTCCAGTAATAACTCGACGATCGTTTATAGAAGTAGTTACTTGATCAAAAATTTATTTAAAATTGAACCTACAGATTCCTGATCGCACCTGCAGCCAGCATTTGTCCGTAATTTAGTTTAATTTTTCACAAACAAACAAACAATTAAAAAAAAAAAACGAGAAAACGCCAAAGCCGCTGCTCAAGCTCAAAGCCTTCCCTATAACCGCGAGTTTCGCGACCCGTTAACCGAACGTCACTGAAACAACCGCGGCGCGCTCGCTCGGCGCACCTACCCATTCTCGCAATAATATCAAATAATTCCGTCACCCCCGCGCGGTAACTGCGCGCCGCGCTTCAGCGTGCCATCGGCGCGCCGCATCGAACTCTTTCCGCGCGATGCGCCCGGCTCGTTCCGCGCGGAATCGGCTCGGCGTATAATTGGCGCGGGCGCGGTTAAGTCGACTGCGCGCCTCTCCGTTCCGCTTGGCAGGCATAATGGGCTTCGAGAGCTCACCTGCATGCGACCCGAGGCGGAATGGAATCGCTCGCTCCGCGCGCGAAGAGTACAGCGGGGGCGGCGAGCGTCGCGCAAGCCGCGCGCGTGATTCTATATCGCCGCAGCGATCAAACGCGCGCCGCGTTCGACTTTGAGAAGAACGAAACGGGGAACAGTCGCTCCGCGACGCCAAGAGTCTTTGGAGGCGGCGGCGTTTAACCTTTACTCGTAAGCCTCGGGTTTACGCAATCGCCGAGTATTTCGCCGTGCCATTGTCGCGCAGTGCGAGTAATTAAACGCTAGTTTCGAGATCCTATTGTGGAAACTTCGAGTGCGTTTATTTACTTTGGGAAAATTAAAGTTTTATGGGGATAATAATCCGCGCGCTGAGGAGATGTCGAGTTTAATTATGCGGGAAATGCGGAGATTGAGAAGCTTTAATTTTGTGTAGTGTAAGCAAAAGCCCCGTGCTTTGCGTGCTCAAATTTTTAGAGGGTGGAAAATCAATTAGAATGGTATTTACTTTTTATGGGATACTTATTATGATTATTTCATTAGTCAATCGATGAAATTATAAGAAAATACTATAATTTTTTTGATAATTCAAATTAAAATATTAAATGTACAAAATAATATTCTTAATGTTGGTGCCATACAAGCGGAAACATATCCTTTGATGAATCTAATACTATTTATCGAGGCTTCAGAACATTTTACTATCTTTTTTTTTTAAGTGAGGATAAGTACTGGAAAATTGATCGGCAATTAGCACATAGACGTGAGATCACGCGGAAAGGATTTTCTGATCAGCACTTTGGTGTTTTATAAACTTATACGGAAGAGGAAAGCATTTAATTGTCATTACAGCTTTGTTCGAGATCACGTCATCGTTTACGTAAAAAAAAATATTAGCATTAATCGCAGTTGATTAATGCTAATATATTTTTTATTATTTTATTTGCTACGTAGATACTATTAGAGATTAAATAAAATGTACGATCTCATAAAAAATTTCATTTCACGATGTAGGTGCAGTTTAATTTTCCAACTGTTATGTTAGTAATTTGGACAGCACGTTGTGTGCATAAGTGTGTCCCGTATTCATAACTACTAAGTTAACAAGCACTGAGAATTGAGCGCAAGTTAAATATTAGTATTCAGCCTCACGTTTTTTTTTTCATGCAATGAATACAAATGTACGACATGTTTTCCAAAGTACTTAAAGCAGTAACATCATCATTATTTAATCTTTCTTTCTCTAAGCAATTAATTATTTTGTCAGAATTTCATGTTTCTAGTAAAAATTTACAACAGCATTTAGCATAAGTCGTGCATGCTTTTGTACATGCTGTACTTTTATAAAATTTATAAAAAGTATGTAAGCGTTATAATAATACTTCCACAAAATAAAAGCGTAAACTAATTTTACTTACAAAATGTTTCTACACAAATATTACTAATGAACAAGTAAATAAAGTATGTTTAAAGCAATAAAGTAATCAAAAATAGATCACGTTTAAAAAAAAATCTCTCAAAGGGTTTTCTGCAGAGACTATTTCTGCATCGGCGGTTGTTGACCTAAAATATTGCTAAATGCTAATCAAAAACTTTCCGGGTTTGAACGCCATGAAGTTTACAAAAGTGTAAAAAGACTATAGCACAGTGTTTGAAAACAGACTTCGGTCAGATTGCGACGGCGCTTTTTGAAAGGACTCGCGTCAAACTTTTCTGAAACTTATTTTTACGGGGGATAAAATACTTAAATTAAGTCAACTCAAACATAAAGAACTTTGATGAACAAAATAAAAGTTTTTAAAAAAGATCGTGTTCTCGCCGTTTCACGAGAATATTTCTACACTAATTAAACTGATTTTCCATTTATCAACCGAACAGGCTCAAAGAAATGTGCACTTGATTCCTCTTTCAAAGAAATGGTGAGTGATTTAAAAAAAAAAAATTCATAAAAAACGTTTCGTATATTGGAATTATTGTTAGAAAAGGGGAATTATAATATCCATGTGAAGATTAGCCTAGGAAACATAAAAGTAAGCTTAAATTATCAAAGGAGATCAGTATAAATGATAAGAGACAAGGAATAGATCAATGCGATCTCGTTAAAATTAATCAATCCCGCTGCGCTCAATCATCTCTATAGTACTATACCATTTACGTTTTTCGATTATTAAACTCTCGCTAATGGGGCACATTTGTCAAGTCGCGACCATTTACGCATCGCAATTTTATAAAACTCACTTTTACGAGAACGACTTTTACGAGAAACTACTCTGATAAACTAAGTAAAAACTTTATAAAAGATCGTAATCTCATACCATTTACATTTCGAGCGAACACATCCCTATACTAATTAAACTGATATCTCATTCATCAATCGGACAGTTCGTCAATCCTCTCCTCCCCAGCCAAAAAAAAAAAGCATCGCGTAAGCACACAAACATCAAATTATCCGAAGATCAGCAGCGAGCATCAGCCGCCGGACAGCTCAACGCGCTCCCGTTAAAATTCATTATCTCGCTGCGCTCAATCAGCTCTAGGACCGTATCATTATACGTTTTTCGATTAATAAACACTCGCCGATCGGACGCACTCGTCAGGCAGTGGCCGCTCTCGCGGAAAGTTTGTACCTGCGTTATAGCCGTCTCACGGGTCAGCGAGCAATTGATCGAGAGACGGCACAATGTAGCGGTGCGCGCGCTTTCGACTCCCGCCGCGCTCAAGTATTCGTTTGTCGCAAATCATGTAACCGGCAAAAGTCTCGATTATACGCTGCGGGGGAGGGGGCGGGGGCCGATATCGCGCCTGCGCGGCCGCCGCGGTCCAGCCGTTTCCCGACACGCGCGCGGGGCACTTTTATCGGCAGACGGAATCGAGTTTATCTAGATCCGCCGCACAACAGATTGGATTTTCATTTCCTTTCATCGCGCGCGCCGAGCGCCAACTTTCCCAATGGCTTTTTCAATTGTCGAACCCTCCCCTCCCCCCCTTTATTCGTTAACTCGCGCGCCGGCTCGACGCGGCCAGTTAGCGCGATAAATTTTCGTTCGGCGGACGCGTTTTATTTATTTATTTACTTTTTTTTTTTTTGGTTGCGGGAGAACGGCGCGGCTCCTTTTTATTGTCGTTAAATGCGCTTTTGGCAAACAGCATCCGGGATTCGAATGAACGAGACGTCGCCGCGCGGATTTAGTATCGGCGGAAAAGTTACGGCGGGAGTTTGAGTTAGGGGGTGGGCTTTTATTTTCCTTTTCTTTTTTTTTTTCTTATTTACAGCCGCGAGCCGATATTTTTTCGCTCGCCTCTTTCTCTTTTACTCTTTACTACTTTTATGGCGCTACTTTTGAAACAGCTATAATAATGTTTACTGTCGCGAGAGAGTAAATAAAATTCAACAGCACCGGAAGTCTGACTTGAATTCAATTAGTTTAGACGATATTTCCTTTTTATTGCTTTTCGGAAAAGAAGCCATTGTAAAAAACTAAGCGAACTGCTTTAATGTTGATTTTTTTTTTTAACTTTTATACGGTTTTAAAACGAACAAAATTTTGTGTTTTGATTGGATTTTGTAAATGGTGCTTACAGACCAAAGCAAGTTTACTAAACTTTCTTGGGGAAAAATCGGTTTATCCAGATATTTTGTAATAACACCAGACAAGAGCATCGCAAATTGTCTATTTTTAAATCAAGAATTTTATTTTTTTGTCACATACGTGATTTTCTTTTTGTCAAAATTGAGATAACAATTAGCGGTTGTGTCATCATCAAAATGGGCCAAAAGCCTACACTAACAAAAAATGCAAGCTTAGAGCAGAATAATAATACAAAACTTAAATATAGAATCATGGCGCCAGAATACACTGCGTATTCGTATAGTAACAAATTGTGTTTTCTAAAAAATTG
>JAWWEN010024401.1:0-17595 GCA_035582955.1 Sycophila texana | reverse complement strand
TATGTAAAAAAATCGTATATTGCACTCGGGAATATAGTAGGCTAGCGAACCCTACGCGATTGTCGCCCTCGCTTCACTCGGGCAACAACTGCCGCGCAGGGAGCACATACCCCACTTTATTCCCTCGGTGCATAATATACTATTACGACACAGGTACGGAAGATGATTATTTAACTCACACGACGCTTTTCGCCCAAGCGAAGTGAGAGTGAAAAGTTGCACGAGCTGAATAATCATTTACGCACCAGTTTCGTACGATATTTTATAGCACAAAGGCCGAAAATTGTTATTAAAGTTGCCATTTTGAGGTTAGAGTACTATAAAGGTCGTTTTATCTTATTTTCTAGGTTATGATACTGGTAAGGAAGATGATGACGCGACCGTAATCAGCTACTTATATGCGGCACGGACGGCAAGTTCGTTTGCGGGTTTCGCGGCGCTCCTGGCGGCGGCACGCGAACTAAAGGTACGGTCCTAAATTAATTGGTCACTAATTCATAGAGCAGAATTCTGTAACATTTGTTCCGCCTGTTCCGCTTGTTAAGGCAAATGCCTCAAATGCAAAGGCAAATTTTGATTGGTTCTTGTCATTGATGTAGTAATTGCATTGGTCGATGAGCTATTATACAGCGGAACAGATGTTACCGAATTCAGTTCCACGTAGTATACAAATACTACGCCTAAGTAGAAAGCTCGTCTAAGTTGGATCTGATGGAAAAATTTTTAAAAATCTGGGAATGTGATTTCGCTTCAAAGAAAAAGGGAACGTCCTAAAAATTTGTAAATACTGCAATTTACAATAAACGACTATTTTATTCTCTTCTATTCTAAGGCGCGAAATTTAAATCTCTCTTTATTTACCAATTATAATTATATAAATATACAATCGCGTCCACTTTTAATATTCCAGGGAACATAGTCTTTTAAATAATCCTCTTTTAAGATCTTAAGGAAAAAAAGCCTAAGAACAAAAAAGAAAAAAGAATAAATAAGTGGCTATAGCGAATTTTTTCAAGCATAAGACTTGCGCCACGCGATCGTCAAAAGCGTCACGTAAAGCTTATACTGCGCCTCAAAAGTGTACAGCGAATCTAGATATGATTATGCTTCTTCAGCGCGCGATGATGAAACTCCTTTTTACGATTTTCTCGGAACGTGTACGTTTTGTATAATAAAGAACGTGTCGCGCGATTTTACTTTTACTCCGGTCACTTTGACGTAACGAAGATTGTGCACGAACAGTCGTTTCGCTGGAAAGGACAAAAAAAAAAGGAACAAGAGAAAAAGAAAACGAGCTCGTCGCAAGAAAAACGGGAGCTCGCGCGCGGGAATTTCGAAAAATCGGCTCTAAATCGGCAGCGCGAAAAAACGCTTGGCATAACGGAACCACGAGAAGATGAGAAAAGACGAGCGAAATCCTCGCGCTAAGTGCACACAGATTGCGCGGATACGCGCTGCCCTGGGCTTTAGCCGAGACGAAAGCAAAGAAAGAAAGGAAAAAGAAAAAAAAAACGGTGGATAATAAAACGAAGAGTTACGTAGATGAGTAGATAGATGAAGATAGAGTCTTTATCTGGCGATGGTAAAATTGTAAAATGCCTGCTATTAGGGCACCCAGCAGTCCGCTGCTAAGAAAGGTGTACGCATAAAGAACAGATACTGCATGGAGATTAGGAAATGGAGAGAAGATCGGACCGTTATATGCGAGTACTATAAACTCTAATTAATGGATGTGCAAAGGCGAGCGGAGCACAATGCGCGACGTTGGCGATGACGAAATATTTTTCCTAAATACTGATTAACCTGTTAAAAGTTTAATGCCTTTCATAAAGATTCGAAGTGCACTTGAATAAGGCTGCGCGCATAAAGCGAGCCTAACAAACGCATTCATACCGATCGTATAATATAAGAGAATCGTTATATTTATGGTGAATACAAAAAATAAATATAAGACTTATAGAAACTAATTTCTTCGCTCTTTTCTTCACCTCGTAGAAAAAGATAATTAATCACTGCATCGTTATATAATACTTTAAGAATTATTTGTATTTAGTTTCACTATAATTAATGAAATTCATAAGTTTACGGATCGTTGGTAATTGAATCGTCTCATTGTCATATTTAAATTCATAAAATAAAAAAAAAACTATTAATTTCATCTTGATAGAATTAAATCATAATTTTTCAACACACGATAAATGTTAAAGAGACTGTCAAACTTACACGGTAGAAACAGCAATCCAGCCCAAAAGAAAAAAGAAAACAAAAGTGTAAGATTATCCGCCAGCACTCACCTGCAACAAAAAAAAATGAAAAATAAGCCACCCTGAATTTTCTGACAACACAATATAAGTCAAAGTTATGATTAATTCATCTCAATCGGTCGGCATTCTCAAGACAAACGACTTCGTGTAACGTGGCCAGGCAGCCAGTGGGACTCCCGTAGAAAAGAGATAATAGCCTCCTCGACTTGCTGATGAAAAAAAAAAAAAAAAAAAAAAAAAATAGCAGTAACAGCAGGTGGGAGTTTATCATACCTTTCGCAAGAAGCCATAAGCTTAAGAGAATCGGGGCCCTCAGTAAAAGAATAATTCATTCCTATAGCGCGCGCGGGGCCGGATTGTTGCGGTCATAGCGCGCGCGTCGCGGAGCCGCCCCGCGCGATATCGGTAAAACTCGATCGGCGATTTGTTGCCGCTCACGCAGGATATTTATGAAGCGGATTCCTTTCCCCTTCTCCCCTTCCTTCCGTTTCTGTTTATCCCCTCGCGCCCAAGAGGAGCCCCGCGTTTATGTAATTGACAGCTTACACGCGCAAAGCGCGTCGGTTAATATATACATACCGATTTTCAATACTCCGACGCCGATTAGTATTAAATTGGAGCATAAACGGAGCGACGTTAAATAAAAACTAAAAAATAGCACGACGGTATCGTCGATCGGTATATATGCATACCGATATATACCGATTTTCAATACTTCGACGCCGATTAGTATCAAATTGGAGCATAAACAGAGCGACGTTAAATAAAAACTAAAAAAATAACGCGATGGTATCATCGATCGGTATATATACATACCGATATACACCGATTTTCAATACTCTGACGCTGATTAGTATCAAATTGTAGCATAAACATAGCGACGGTAAATAAAAATTAAAAAATAGCACGAAGGTATCGTCGATCGGTGTATATATACGTACCGATATACACCGATTTTCAATCCTCCGTGATTAGAAGCATTAACAGAGTAATTAATGTTAAATAAAAAAACAAATAAAAATATTTAAAAAGAAGCGCGTTGGTTATTCGCACATACCGATATGTACCGATTTTCGAGATTACCCCGCCGATTAGTATCAAACTGGAGCATAAACAGATCGGCGTTAAATAAAAACTAAAAAATTAACGCGATGGTATCGTCTGATCTGTATATATACGTAACGATATACACCGATTTTCAATCCTCCGTGATTAGCACCGAAAGGAAGCATTAACTGAGTGACGTTAAATAAATAAAAAAAAAGATTAAAAAAAAGCGCGTTGGTTATACATACATACCGATATATTCCGATTTTCAATCGGTCGCGCCTGTGCATATCGCGCCGGGGATCTTCCCGTTATCCGAATGAGATCGGAGGGAGCTTCGGGCCTTTTCTCGACGTCGACGAGCGTAGTATTGACCTTTTGCGCATCGGCGATCAATGGGAAAGAAGAATATTTGCAGCGTTTTCGCAACCGCCTCTTTTTTCCATCGCTCGCGAGGCATGTATCCCTCGAGAGCCTCGTATTGAGTCATTCAATTACCGTTCTGCAGTGGGGAATCGCATTTGCTTCGAGATTAATGCACCTTATAATCGCAATAATTTCTTATACACTTTTTCGCGCTGCTTTAATGAATTCGATGATTAACTTTACGAGGCTTCTTATTTATCATTCGCACGGGTATAACTCACGAATTTTTCGTTTTTTTTAGTTTATATATATTTATATATTTGAAAAATGTTATTAGTTTAAAAAAAAAAGCACCTGAATGAAGTTATTATTTTGGTTTTATTGTTTATCGCTTTCAGCGCAGTTTTCGTTGTGCTTTAAGCAAAAAGAAAAAAAATTCCTCGGGAAAATAAGCGCGCATAACGATCGGTATTAGCAGTTAAAAAAAAAACGCGAAAGTTGCGAGGCTGAAACAACGAACGGGAACTCGTAAATTTGCGAATGTAGATATTTATATATATGTCGGCTGGATAATTAGTTGGCCATTTGGTGGTAAAGCCGTTGACTGAGCGATACGACCTTTTCCTGCCAGAGGAATTAAGAAGCAAATTATTTGGTGCTGTTAGTTTTTTTATAATATGCTGTGAAAGAAAGAAAAAATACTGGCAAGGTTCTAGTCTCTTTCAATTGTTGTTCATTCATTTAAAAATATTTCTTATATATTACTTCTATTTAATTGCAACTGAAAGTTTTAAATTGACTGCTACATAAAAATATTTGACGAGTTCATTGAACTTTGTTTGGTTGCCTACTTAGAAGTAGTTTAACACAAAATTTATTGTTGCCGATGACTTCTGTTACACGAGGGATGCATAAACATCGAATTTATTCTGCAATTTTTGGTACCAGAATAAAGCATGCGAAAATCCAATTACTGTGTACTTCTACTGATTGCAAATGAGTATTCATTAGATTATTCACTTACAAAGATTTTTAATTTTCGAAAAATCGTGATCTAATAACTTGCAGCGGTTGCATTTAAGAATAAGACCATTAAAATGATGATTACTAATTATAAATTGATTTAATACTGATTAAAAAGTAGTTACAAAGTTACGTATACGATGACCCCTTCTAAAATTGAATTACTAATCATCTCTTAAAAAAGTGATGACTGCACTGAGAGACTGGCGTGAGTAAAATTTAAAAGTTAGTTGGTAAAAATTATCAAATAATTACTAAGAAAATAATAAACATTATTAACTAAAATAATAATCAGTTCCCTTCTGGCAGTCTGTGATCACATTACCCACGTAGGTTCGTAATTTTTACTAACCAACTTTTACATTTTACTTACGCCGGTTTCTTATGTCAGTGTGATTGGTTCATGGATCAATATCCAGTATGGCGCCCAAAAATAAAAATTTTTAACCTCAAAAATGAATCATGAATAATCCTTTCCTAAAAAACTGATGACCGGATGTTGTGCAATCTCGAAAACGTGAATGCGATTGGTTCGCGGATCAATATCAATATCCAGTATGGCGCCCAAAATTTAAAATTTCCAACCTCAAAAATAAGTCATGAATAAATAGCAGAAAAAAAGGTGAGCGCGCGAAGTGCGCTGGATTTTGCTATATAGAGAAGAGCTTAATGTTCGTAAAATCTTATTACTTTATGTGAAAATTTCATTTAGCACGTGAATCCGATAATCTTCTCTTAAAAAAAGGATGACATGTTGTGAAGTATTTTAACCGGCATACCTGGTTAAATGGCGTTAAATTTAAAAATCTAATCTCAAAAATAGGATATAAAAAAAGTGGACAGCTTCTTTTTTCGTCGAGTGGACGGATCCTAAGCGCAAAGCAAGTCGCATTAAGCAACGTATTCAGATGTATATATACGTATATACATGTGCACATATACACACGTATATTATATATAGATACGCGTGTAGGCAGCGAGCGGTCGTCGAAGGCCGCGCGACCCACGGATTTTCGCTACCTGTGGGTGCAGCTCGTGGTGTCGCGCGCATTTCTCTCGGCTCTCTTGGTCTCGTGTCGTTATAACACGCAACAATGACATTCGCAATGGCGACCAGAAAAGAGGAAGTTCTTATTTATCGACGCCCTTTTCTTTTTATATGCTGTTTGAGTTACTGGAGAATCCCGCAGAAGGATGTTGCGAATATAGGAGTCCGGATTTTTTTTTATTTGAACAAATCAAATTTTTTGTTAATATATATAATATTCAAAATTTGCTATTCTGACAAATAAATAGATTAAATCCGATCAACTGCAGGACGTTGGTTAAAAATATCTGCATTGCAAACATAGTACACCTACAATTTATCTCGCAACCTCCCATTTATCTAACAATAAGTCTCCCGTCAGTAGTAGAAGTATATTAATACTTAACTAGAAATCTCGCATTTTTAGACCGCAGCTGTTAACAATGATACCATACGAGCGCACAATACGCACCCAGATATAACCATCGGCTAGTTCCCCTATAGTAATGCAAACAGGCGGTTTTTTTACATGATCAAACTATCCGCTATCGTTTTTTGAACCGTCAAAATCGTTTTTGAAATGTAATGAGACGGTCTTTTTTCAAACAATCCTGTCACAAGACGGTCATAAACAAATGAGTCTCCCCTCTACTTATACTAGCAAAATCCAGTGCGCTCACTTTTCTCTTTCTGCTATTTATTCATTTTATTATTTATTTATTACTTATTTATACTTTATAATATTTATTTCTTTTATTTTATTTTCATTTTATTTTGTACTAATTATTCATGACTCATTTTTGAGGTTAGAAATTTTGAATTTGGGCGCCATACTGGATATCGCCATATTGATCCACGAACCAATCATATTCACGTTTTCGATGCTTCATAACATCCGGTCATCTCTTTTTTAAGAGACCATTATTATTCATGACTCATTTTTGAGATTAGAAATTTTGAATTTGGGCGCCATACTGGATATTGCCATATTGATCCAGGAACCATCATATTCACGTTTTCTAGGCTTCACAACATCCGGTCATATCTTTTTTAAGAGAGGATTATTATTCACGACTCATTTTTGAGGTTAGAAATTTTGAATTTGCGCGCCATACTGAATATCGCCATATTGATCAACGAACCCATCATATTCACGTTTTCGAGACTTCATAACGTCCGGTCATCTCTCTTTTAAGAGGATCACCTACGTAAATGAAAGAAGACGGTCTTTATATTTTTGGTCTTCTGACAGTCATTCTTTTTTTATAAATTGTAAAAATTTACAAAAAAATGTATCGTAAAAATTGGAGTGGTCCGGTGACCGTCCCGAAATTCGTGACACGGACCTTTTACACTACTCGTCCCGTAGTATATTTTGAAAATGATTTCCAAAGTTTCAACAGCTGTTCGAAGTATACTTGTAATACCGGACCTAATTTATGCATTTGTCCGGTTCGCTTTTTTTTTCGCGTATACGAACCTCGGCGGAATCAGCAGCCCGGAGAACGTATACCGGTCTACTCGCGACGAAAAGCGAGTCACGGCTCGGCGGAATATCATTTGCGCGCGAACCTCGTCGCAAATGAAATGTCGCCCCGGTATGTGAAATATGCCCCGGCGTTAAACCGAATCTTATACCTCGGCGCGCTGGAAAATGAGCTAATTGGCCGCGTGATTTATACCAACTGGTCGACTTTTTTTTTATTTTATTTTTTCGTTCCTCATCTCGGCACCCGAGCGCAATCGATCTGACGACCGATACGCACGGGCCGGCGACAATGCAAATGAAGATCTGCTTGGCGCTCGCGGGCCGGTGATTATGTATCCGCGATCGTGAAAAACAAGGTGAAGGTAAAATTTGCGCGGAGCGAGAGAAAAAAAAGGGAGGTAATTGTACGCCATTTGGATGCAGTTACGTGCAGTTTGCGCTGATTGGGTAACGATCGACGTATGAGTAATGTGCAGTAAATGTCCTGAGTTTGTTTCTTTTCGGTTGGCGTCCGCGTGTATATGTACATATATATGTGTGCTGAGAGGGTGATAGTGTGATTATGATATTATAAAATAATTATGAAACGCACTCGACAGATTTAAATTATGTTAATTCACTTTCGTTCGTGAAAGTGACTGTTTCCACGTAAATTTTTCTGCCGTTTATGTAATACGCGCCTGTCGTTTATTAAGTCCGCTTTTAATATGTCCGTCGCTTTTTTTTCCACCGCTGTATATACATATACGAAAACTGGTTTTATTTGTACGTTCGGGCGTAAAATGTTTAATCAATATCTTATCGGAGTGTGTTTCTCGAAAATTATATATTACGCTAATTTTGAAATACGCTAATGCCAGGTTTTCAATTAAAAATTTGGATATCTAATGCAACCGTAAAGAGGGTAATTGGCGACAATAATAAAAAATCGAAAAATAATAGATTTTTAACAACTGAGGTTCAATACAAGAGCAAATGTGTACACGATTTTTAAGTCAATGTTGCCTCACAAAAAGAAATGAAAGAATCAAATGGACTCGAGAAAGTGTGCATCCGAAACGTCGTGCATAGAAAAATGAAGCAACCAGTTCGTCGACCGTAAAATTTATATAATTAGCCAAGAAAAAAAAGGGGGCGGCAATCGTAATCATATACGAAAAGTAGAAAATTGCCGCTTTCAGTTTCCGCTGGAAATGTTCCTTTAGCAAGAAATCAGCTTAATTAAACGGCAGTTCACAATCAATTATTACAACACGGGAAGTGTGTATGATGCATCGGGGCGGCCGCGGAGCGAAACACGCGCCAGAGTGCACCTTTCCTCTTTTATTTAATTTAATTTTTTTTTTTTACCAAACCGACTTTCACGTTCTCGTAATATCATAATAATTAGCGGAGCAAGCGGAGCGGCGCTCTTATTGTTTTCGCGCGGCCGTTTCCCTATTAAGAGCGGCGCCTTTTTTCCGCGCCGTTATATACATTGCCGCGCTAACGAGACAGCGAGCCGCTACAGACACACTATTCCCGCCGCGCGGGAAATTCCCGAAAGCAGAGCAATTAAGCGGATCGGGCCCCGTTGGCCATCAGATCCCTATCAGCCTGAATCTCCTCTCCCCTCGTTTCTTCCGTAATGCAGAAAAAAAGAAGAAAAAATTAGCACACTGCAAGAAAGGTCAGTAATCACAACTAACTATTTGTTGTTTCAACTGATATTTGTTTGTTTCAACTAAAATTTGGTTGAAACAAGTAAATTTTGGTTGAAACAAGCAAATACTAATTAAAACAAGTAATGGTTAGTTATCACTACTGATATTTTTTCTCAGTGCACAGTGACTCTCTCAGTGGGTACATCTTATCGCAAAAGCGACAACAATAAGGCGAGCGTCGCAGAGGAGGACTCTTGGTTGAGAGGATATCCTAGCCGAAGTCCTGGTTCTGAAGATATTGAGGACCGATCTTCCATGAGATGAGAAGAGGAACGGACATAACATCAACCCCATTGATCTGGTTGTCTAAGAGCCTAGAGTCATCAACTATCCGAAAAGCTCTGTGTTGAGAGGTCATATATTAAGTTGTCTAACGAAGAAAAGCACCACATCTTTCAAGAAAAGATCTATTTTATTTTTTATTTATTTTTAGAGCACTGAAGTAAAATAAATTCAGTAAAGTAAAATATGCTAGACGGACGCCAAATTCTCTTGCAGGTAGCGCGCGCGAACTACAATCAGCTGATCAGTCGCGAGATGAGATTCCGAATTCAGTAGAAACGTTCTTCTAAGCAGCATAGACACTACGGCTACACTAGCATAGAAGGTAAGGTAAAGTACTCAATACCTGGACATAAGGTAAAGTACCCAATATCTGGACATAAGATAAAGTACCCAATATCTCGACATAAAGTAAAGTACCCAATATCTGGACTTAAGGTAAAGTACCCAATACCTGGACATAAGGTAAATTACCCAATATCTGGACATAAGCTAAAGCACCCAATATCTGGACATAAGCTAAAGTACCCAATATCTGGGCATAATGTAAGGAACCAATACCTGGACATAAGGTAAATTACCCAATATCTGAACATAAGTTACAGTACCCAATATCTGGACATAAGCTAAAGTACCCAATATCTGGACATAAGCTAAAGTACCCAATATCTGGACTTAAGCTAAAGTACCCAATATCTGGACATAAGGTTAAGTACCCAATATCTAGACATAAGGTAAAGTACCCAAAATCTGGACTCTTTTTGAGACTAATCATAAACAAACGGCAAATTCAAAACTAAGAAACAAAATGTTTGAAAAATTAAAGTTGGGCACCCTAGTTTCGAACAAGAACCTATAAAGATGGACAGTAACAGACCCTTACACCTGGACAATCCTTTTTTGCGCTTGAAAATGCATGTCCGACTTTCAGGTACAGCGATCTGAGAGGAACCCAACGTTGGACACATAGATTTAACTGTATACATAACCTTAAAAAGCTTTTATGTCTTTTACAATCAATTCGAATAGTAAATTCATAAAATATTAACGCGATTCCATGGTTAATATCACAAACAATGCTAAAGAAGAAATCCTTTTACCGTGTCATTTTCTTTTTATGGTTATTTTATATTGTTCATCTTTCAGTCCCATTTTGCACAATGTCCAGGTAATGGGTACTTTACCTCAAGTGGGGCTGTCTAACAACAACCCCAATTTAAGCTGTTGTGCTAAATTTCTTTCAGTGCATTAATCGTCGTTATTTTTTGTTGTCCATCTTTCGGTCCCATTTTGCAGAATATCCAGATATTGTGGGTACTTTACCTTCACGGTGAGAAAAAATTATTTCTATTTACACATACTTAAGAAGTTATTTTAACGTACGAATTCTCACGTAGCTCCGATCGAATTCTCATGTACAAAGAACATGAAAGTTTAGCAGTTTTTATTGAAGTAGACTCTACTACGTATGACTTGATTTTATTCAGTAAAAACTACTGAACAATCACGTTAGTGTCACTGAACCTAACCTTCATACCTCTACTGAGTGATGTTATGTACAAAGTACCTAACCTTCAAGTAGACCTTATTGATTTCTTTTCTCCTTGTTAGGTGGCGCTATCTAACAACCCTGATTGAAGCCGCTGTGCTAAATTTCTTTCAGTGCATTGATCGGCGATCAATGAAGCGCGTCGAGTGCGCACGATATCGCCGGTGCGTTTTTCGGGGCCGTTTAGGCGGGCATATCGCTCTCACGGATTATCTCGCGCGCCGAGCGCCCAGAGTGAGTGAGAGAGAGGGAGGCAGAGAGGCTGATTATCTGGAGGGTCCGATCTTTCGAGCGGCTCGCGGGAGAGACGTAGGTGCACTCACACTTGCCGCGATGACGCGCGCAGATTTCGCTCGCGCGCGGATTCGTCAGCGCGGCGAAAAAGACCGCGGCTTTTCGTTTCGTAACGGGGCCGCCGGCAAAAGTCCGTTACGTCCCGGCGCCCTCTGGCACATTTCGCTGCCTTTTCTTTTTCGAGGCAGCATATCGCGTGCTACGTGCACGCATTTTTTTTTCGCGCACGGGTTCCTATTTTCCGGCGTTCGTTGGCCGCGGCTGCCTCGCGGGTGTGTATCGTGGGTGGCTTAGAAAAGAGGTAGACGTTTGGAGATTTGGCGGAGATCGTTATAAGGTTTATTTTCTTTTCAAAGTTGCTAGAGCCGAAGAGTTTAAAATTTTTGAAGAAATAATTAACATTTTAATGGACTGTTATTACATATGCTTTGAAATAAGAATTTCTATTTTCAACATAATATTGGTAATTCTAAGATGTTTTGTAAATTTTTCATTACATTGGAAAATTAAAGAATTTTCAGAATTATTATTAAACTTACAATGTGTTTGAGTGTATACTTTAAAATATAGTTTTCACATTCTCAGAATATTTAATATTTTCTAAATACATTGTATAAAACCAATTATTTTTTTTAATACCTGTGCAGGTGCATCGTTTAACAATGTTATATCGTTTTTTTTATGACGGTGTTCTCATAATCATTATTCTAAAAATCTTTTACCGTGAAATTTTACGAGCCCAATATTTTCAAAATAATTTTTTTTTTTTTTTAATACTTCCCTAAGCAAACAAAACTACCATAAAAATAAAATAAAACTAATACCTATGTGATTTAAAACCTTCAACGTTCGCGTAATTAGTGCACCAGAAAATAATATATTTGTACTCGAAGAAGTACTTAAGAGCTAACGGAATTCCGAAGTACAAGGCCTACCATTCATAAAAAAAATTTTAATTGAAAAGAATAAAAAAAAAAGAATCGCAAACTTTTCTAATAGAACAATGCCATTACAGATAATTAGCCGATAGGCCATTCATCATTACATTACCTCACGACAGCCAAAAAAAAAGTTCAATTATAAGCTCATTCAATTTAGCGAAATCTATGTGGGGAGGCCATTAGTGAAATCCAATTAAAGCCAGTTTTCATTTCATCGCGGACCGCGCGGCGAAGGGGAGAAGTCCATAGAGCCTTCGCGCGCCGGCCAGCAGGGCAATAAATCCGCGCGAACGGTAGTAGATCAACCGCTACTCGACCTGTCGAACCTAACGCTACCGCTTCTCAATGGATTTTAAAGAAAAAAATCCCCCGGAAAGCGCCTAATTCAATTACTTAACGAGAGAATGAGAAGGAAAAGGAAGTTCGAGGATGCTTCGGGTGTACGGGCCGTGGCATCGGTAATAGCAGAGCCGCGCGAATGCCTTCTCAAAACAGCTAAATTGCTTATTTTGATAGTACTGTGTCATTCGAATTCTAATTCACAGTTTCATTCGCGGAGATTTACCTTTTCATTGTGTCGACTCCATTATTTTCGCCTGATGGCTAATGATATTGGAAAAGTCAACAGTTCCTTTTTTTTGTGCATGATTTTAAGAGTTTTATCTGGGGAATGTGGACTCGCTGGGAAACTTCTCTAATTGCAAGAATTTGAATAATTTTTGGAAATATTTATCTTTAAACAACAAAGAGAATGCCGAGAGGTCTCTAACCCTGTTTTTCAATAATCCGTTAAATAGTGTTTTTTAAACTTTTTTGCATAAAAAAAAAACAGGCTCAATCTATTTTCAATAAACTATTGTAATCTTGTAACGAAAAAAAAAAGACTTTTAAATCCCGGTGAGAAGCAAAAAAAAAAAAAAAAAAAAAAAGAATTCAATTATCCATTGCGATGAAAAATGCGATTAAACATAAGCATGAAAAAACAAAAGTACTCAAGCATTCCGCTTCACCCAATTCATGCTTCGGGCAGACAGGCAGCCTCGCAGCAGCCTCCAGAGTACGGAGGATCCGCGTCACGAAGTTTAAATCGCTTTGCGCGCGGCGGCTATGCGCTTATACTTCGCGCTTCATCCCGATATATTTTATTGACGCCCTCCGTCGGGGCTCACCATCGGAAGAATCTTTCTGGGAGCACTTATTAAATAAAGCAATTCCGCGAACGCGATCCTCTCTCTCTGTCTCTCTCTGTCTCTCATTCTCTCACTCTCTCTCTCTCTCTCTCTCTCTCTCTCTCTCTCTCTCTCTCTCTCTCTCTCTCTCAAAAACTTTTATATCTCTCACAGTCTCTCATCCTCTCTCTCTCTCAGTCTTTCATCCTCTTTCTCTCTCAGTCTCTCATCCTCTCTCTATCAGTCTCTCATTCATTCTCTCTCTCTCTCTCTCTTTCTCTCTCTGTATATTTCTCTCTGCCTTTCTCTGTCTGATCGATTTCACCGATACAACCTGCGCCGTGTACTTGCCGATCGTTCCTGCTAAGCTCCGCGTCGGACCGCCACGAAATTGTGTTTGTATAACAGTACACCATTTATACGTGCGAAAAGCTCGCTCGTGGCTTCTCTCGTTGCCGGCCGATGGGAGACAGTATTTATTAGCCTTAGCTCGGGAGAGACTGTATTATTATCGACAGGTAGCTCACCGTAATTGGTGGATTTTCAATTTTTGAAGGGATGTATACTTTATAGCACTCGGTCGAGCGGAAAAAAGGATATTTTTACACGAATCGTGCACAGTATGTACAGTTTTAGCGACAGCAATTTTATCAGTGACATAAAAAGACGGTCTTTTCACAAGTGATCATGTGACACCGTCTTGGGGAACCAAATTCAAATTTTCGATCTCGGCTGTCGTAGGGATCTCTAATGAAAAAGTCACATGATCATCACGTGATCCTCACATAAAGATCACATGTGGATCACGTCATTTTCATATGATAATCGTGTGAGATTTTGCTGCAATAATCGAACGATGATCATGTGAATTTTTTCAGTAGGGATCTACAGTGGCCGAGATAGAATACTTGAATTCGCCATGCTTGGCCGTCGTAGGGGTCCTTACTGAAAAAAGTCACACGATCATCACGTGATCCTCACATAAAGATCACATGCGAATCACATGATTGTCATATGATAATCGTGCGAGATGTTGCTGCGATAATCGAGTGATTATCATGTGACTTTTTTCGGTAGGGGTCTACGCTGGCCGATATCGAAAATTTTAATTCCGTGTACTTCGGCCGGCGTAGGGGTCTACGAGATTGAAAATTGAACCTCGTTGAATCCGGCCGCCGTCGAGACCTACAGGTGCATTAATGCCGCGAATTCCTCTCACCTATTATCTCTTAAACATTTTGCAGCTGCTATTCATGCTCCATCAGTTACGCAATGAATTATTTTTTGTTTGCCACATTGAAAAATTATTTTGAATATTGCACCTACCGCACTGATCGGATTTTCATTCTTCGAGCGCAATAAATAAAGCTGCATTCTTACCTGGAACAAAAAAATAAAAAGATTTTATTAACCACTTGTAAGTATAATAAAATATATAAGAGTTTCATAAAATTAATTTTTCGCCTCAATAACAGTAAATTTTTGTTCTACTATACCAAAACCCGACTTTCATATAGCAAACTCCTCGTTAAATTTAAATCTGACCTTACGAAAACAGTCGCAAAGCGTCACTCTCAAAACCGTCGATTCATAAATCACGCAGGTGTACATATCTCACCCACACGAAATCAGCGTATACACATTTTCGCGCTGAAAACGAAGTGGCGCAAGTAGCATACCGCAGCTCGTTAGCAGCGCGCGCGCAGCACCAAATAAGTATAATCAAAGGCGCTTTCTAGCCTCGAATCTCCCCCGCTTACTTACACTGAGAAAAGAACATTTTTAGTTCAAACTTAATTTAAATTTTCAAATTTAATATACTGATAATGATGAGAAATATTTTCTGTTAGGTGACACTTATATGCGTATCTTAACACCATCCCCTGTGTAATGAGGCACGCAATCCCTGGTAAAAACTTTGCCGAGTTTCTCAGCAGAATTTACCTAGAATTTTCAAATATCGGCAGATTTCAACGAACGGATCTACCGGGAAACCCTATGTGTGGTCATATGCATTTTATGTCGTTCTGAGTAGAAACCATGCAAGGATATGTATAGATATATAGAACTGTAGGAAATCACGCGACTCGTTCAGAAGTAGCGTCACCTATGGACTACATCCAAAATCACCTTTGAGCAGTTTGAGGTTAGATTCTGCTTATAATGATGCATGCATTATAGCTAAATAAGCTTGTACTTGAAAGCCAATAAAAATAAATTATCATTACCTCCCCTGTATACACGCGGCAGTCTATTGATGGGATCTGACATAGGGGCGTAGCAGGTGGGAAGTTTCCGATATATTTAAACACGTGGTATAGCTTTAGCCAATCACATTCGAGAACAGGATGGGCAGAATTATTTAGATTTTATGTCGTCAGAGGGACATCGCTCTATGTCAAATCCCAATATTCAACGCGAATATATTACTGTATACATCGCGCCGCTGCTGCTCAGCTAATTTTAATTCGCGCGCCGCCGCCAGGTGCGCCGCGATACCCGCAAGATAATTTAACGTCCGTGTAGTATATAAGGATCCGGTGTCACGACTGTAGGCAACGATTTGTCTTTCTTAGCAGTATTGCCACCATGACATAGCTATAGTGAAATAAAGCGATTTTTTGTGTCAATGGAATTTTCTTTCATCGATTCTCGCTTTTAACTATTGATTTCCTAACTCTTCCCATCCTTACTTCTTCTACCACTACTTTATTACTATTTTCTCTCAGTTCACGTACCATTAATCCCTGGCGAAATACAGGCATATCTGGTCTCCCCTTCCACGCATGTAAATGCACTGCTTAGCCGCAATTTGTAGCGAGCCACCGCGATAACGACGTTCGGGCCTTTGAAAATTTGTCCGGGCGGATTGCACAAGCGCGCCAGTGCACACCGGCTTTCCCGCGCGATAAATAACATCCGCGAGCCTATAGCGGCATTCCGCTAATGCAGAGGCCTGTCGGCCGATTATCGCCGTGAGGGAAAGGGGGCGCCGGCCGGTGCACGCCGCGCATTGTGACAGGTTAATCGAGATGGAGAAAGGATGAAAAAAAATGAAAAATGAAAAATAAAAAAAAAATTGTGGCGCCGGGACAAGTTGGCCCGGCTTAATTGTAATGGTCTTTTGCAAGGAGGGCCACGATTGCAGTCGAGTGTTCCCATAATTATTTTACTATGCCTTAATTCATAAATATTTCATGAGGTGCTCCTTTTTTTCTTTCTCCTCCTTTCATATCGCGATTAGAAGTTTTATGGGCTAATGGCGAATTAAGTTGCAGCTTCCATAATAGCCGCTTTGATGAAAATGGGCGCCGGTGAAACAGAAGTATCGGCGACGTGGTTATATCGTGTTCAGCTCGTTATACAAATCGTACTGTGTTTTTATTCATTATGCCGGAACTTAGTGTGAGTGTGTATGAATGCATATACTTTCAGTGAAAGATTTTACTTTTAGCGTTGTAATTTGCCGGTTTAATGGACGTATTAAATATTTTCCCAGGCGTTGCCTTCGCGAGCATCGCTAAAAGAAATTCATAATTCTTCGAGTTTATAGAAGATTCGAGGGTTTCTTATGCCTCGATCAAATTCCTGCCGACCCACAGATTTGCCAAATATTTTATCTCAAGGAAACGAAGCTCGAAGGTTAATAAAAAAAAAATAAGTAAAATGCGTTTTCCCACACGCTCGACTACTAAAGATCGATCTTTCAATACTTCGTATAAAAAATTCAGTACAATGAATGTTCGGAAATTCTTATTCTAATTTTCTAAATTAATACCGCATTTAGCTACTACATTTACAAATTGAAGGAGGTTCTAGTGTAACGTTGTAAGTCAATATGGAGTTACTGCTGTAGCTTGACTCGCGCAGTTCATGTATATAGATATGCAAGTCCGTAGTATTTCAAACGAGCGCACATTCTAACCTTCTAGTAACAGACGAAAAACACATTTTTATGTACTTATTAATTAATTGTTAATATTGCAAGTACCCTTGCAGTATTTTGAAAATCAATTCACATTCCTAAGATGTATATACATCAAATAAAAAATTCTCGATTAAATCTTAACGTCAATCGTATTACAAATTGTAAATGAGTGCGTCGAAAATGCATTTTCCTATAAGAACCCGTATTAAAAAGTAAAAAAATTAAACATTTATTACTCAGCTTATAGGTACCCAAACTTTTCCAAAAATGTACATCGATGTTTATGGGATAAAATTTGACCTTCGTACCGATTTTCAGAATTTTCTTACCGTTATTTCTATTTACACTAGAACCTCCTTTAAGGGGGTCTGAAAGCCAATGAAAAATTCAAATTTCGCGCCACAAAATAGCAGACGAAAATACAACTAATTTACTTATAACTAAGGTACCTGTGCCTAATATGGGCATGCGCCTAATATGGCCATGTTCTGGTATTTCGAATTGACCCGCGCT
>JAWWEN010024390.1:0-17595 GCA_035582955.1 Sycophila texana | reverse complement strand
AGCGCCATCTCTCCACTGGGTAACATCACTAACGGTCCTGTTACCCAGCACTTGGTCCCCGTTTTTCAACACAGCCGTACGCTTCTATAAGCGTCTATATTCGTTGGTGTCATTGATTATTGCGTGCATTCTCAACGATGATATTTTTCATAAGTTGTTTAAATTAATTGAAAAACAAATTTGTTTAAATTGGCTTCGTTGCCAGTTATTTCAGAAAATTTTAACTTTTTATAGTAACAAAAATGCCTGTTACTTGTAAAGTTAAAAACTGCGATAAACGAGCAGTTTTAAAAGTAAGAAAATATTTGTTATTTAAAATAGTTACATGTTGTAATGTATGTTTTTTTTGAATTACATTATATTTAATTAATCTAATTGTTTGCAGAGACCTAAAACTGGAGATCCTATGTGCAAAGAATGTTTCTTTTATTCATTCGAAACAGAGATTCATTTTACAATTATAAAAGCTGAACTGTTCAAAAGAGGAGATAGAGTTGCAATTGGTGCTTCAGGTGGAAAAGACTCCACAGTACTTGCTTATATAATGAAACTTTTAAATGAGCGATATGATTATGGACTTGATTTGTTTCTTCTGTCTATTGATGAGGGCATTACTGGATACAGAGATGACAGTCTTGAAACTGTAAAACAAAATAGAGATGATTATCAGTTGCCTTTAAAAATTCTATCTTATAAAGATTTATACGGCTGGACTATGGATGAAATTGTTGCACAAATAGGGAAAAGTAACAATTGTACCTTTTGTGGTGTATTTCGTAGACAAGCATTAGACCGGGGTGCTGCTCTTGTTGGAGCAGATATTATTGCTACTGGTCACAATGCCGATGATATAGCAGAAACTGTAATAATGAATATATTGAGAGGAGACCTTGCACGTTTAGCAAGATGTACAAATATCATTACTGTAAGTTCAACAAATTATATGTATCTTTATCTATATTTTATCCAATAAATCGTAATTGTTATGCAGGAAGGAGAAGGAAGCATTCCAAGGTGTAAACCTTTGAAATATGCATATGAAAAAGAGATTGTCATGTATGCTCATTTTAAAGAATTGGTGTACTTTTCAACAGAGTGTATTTATGCACCCAATTCATACAGAGGTCACACTCGAGAATATATTAAAGATGTAGAAAGAATTAGGCCATCGTGTATCCTTGATATTATTCATTCAGGTAATAAATTTTATTCCATAAATAAATGTATTGCCATGATTTTTATGCTTTAACTATTGTACAGGAGAAATGGTGAAAGTGAATGACACTGTCAAATTTCCTGCTCGTAGAACTTGCACTCAATGTGGATTTGTAGCAAGCCAAGAGATCTGTAAAGCATGTGTACTTCTTGAAGGTTTAAATAGAGGTATGCCAAAATTAGGTATAGGGAAATCAAATAAAGCTAAGAAGTTATTAGGTATTCATGTTCCTGATGGATCAGAAAATAGAAATAAAAAACCACCAAGAGAAGGAAAGAGTAAAAAGAAAATTAAAAGAGAACTTCAAAGGGAAAAGCAAATGAAATTGGCATTTCAAGGAAATATTAATTTTGAGATAAAAGAAGAATCAACCTGTGCAGAAGATTCTTCAGAAAAAAACAATATTAAATCTACTGGTGATGAAGCTTGTTCTTCAGAAACCAATAAGTCAACTTGTGGAAAAGCTTGCACATCCAGTTGTTCTTCTAAAACTTTTGAACCATCCGAACTGGAAGAAGCAGAATCAGAAATGGATATTGAATTAAATTTTGATGAAATGTTGACACTCATTGAAAATAGCCTTGAAATAGAAGAAGGATCAGTTTATAAAGATTCTTCTACAGAATGTAGTGAGAAAGTAACAGTTTCTGAAAAAAATCAACTTTTAGGAAGTAATAAAAAATCATCTTCTGGAGAAGCCTGTACATTAGATTGTAGCTCTAAGATTTCTTCCAGGCCGAAAAAAGAGAAATTGTATTTATTTACACCAGAAAATATTGATGATGACGAAGTAGGTTGCTCAGCATTTGACACTTCAGTGCCTTTAACATCTATGGAAGCTTACTCAAGTTGTTCAGAAGATGAAGATGTAGTTGATGTTGAAGGCAAAGCAAAAGAGAAAAAAGAAAGAGCCGATTCCCCACCAGATTCATTTGTGATTAATCTTGAAGATTTCAAAGATGAAGGTTTTGATATTGACGGTTTTCTTACACTGATGTCTACTTATACAAAAGAAGAATTACAAGATGCTAGGATTAGACAAGTATTTGGTTTTGATAGCGATGACGATCTGGATAAATTTTTTTCATGTGATGTAGAGTCTGAAAAAGAACCAGAAGTTGAATCAGTATCGACGAATGAAACAGAAAAATTATCGTCGACCGTAAATGCACTTGAAAAACTACAATTAAACCAAACTGATGATTCTCAGTCAGGTTCCTCAACAGTGCAAGTATTAGAAAAGGCAGAGTCAGGCGAAGAACCAATTGTAATCAAAGCAAATGCAAAGAGAAAAGGAGCTTCATTAATTTTACCACATATGATGCATAAAGCTAAGAATAATTTAGATTTTTAATTTCCATTTTATATGTATATAATAAATGTTTTGTATATATATAAAAAAAAAATTAAATTATATTTTTTAAAACTTTAGGCTCTTTCATTGTTTTTATTTTTTCTTCATCCAGATCACAAAAATATTTCCTAAATTTTATAAAAACAAGAAATTTCATTGATTTTCAAACAATGTAGGCAGCATTCTTTTGTCTAATACGTTCTCTGCAAAGTGGACAGTCTTGTTTAATGTCCAAAGAACAGTCTTCGCATAAGCAGACATGGCCGCATGGTAAGAGTATAATTTCGCGAGGATTTGTGCGACAAACGACGCATAGTTGATCGTCACGGAGATCCTTGTCTCGCACCCTTTGTCTCCTTTCTTTCCGAGATTCCTCTAAAGATTTTCGCAATTCATTTGCTAATCTTTGTTCTTGTTTGTCCCTTAGGTAACGTCTTACTACTATTCCTCCAATAAATAATCCAATTGCACCAAACATTAAGCATAACCATCTAAAATAAGAAATGTCATTTAAAAAATGAGCTTGATTTGTAAAATATTTTTAAAATAATTATTTACTTGTAAATTTTTTTGCGATCATCCAATTTTCGAAGTAATGAACTTATAGACATAGTGGTAAGATAATATGGCGTGCCATTCACTGGAGGTTGTAAAACTAAAGAATCTGGCTTTGCTGATGACTTTGATAATTCACCAATACCAGTAATAATTGATCCTTCCCTGAGCATTTCTTCTGTGGATTGTAAACCTCTCTGTCTGTGTCCTGGAAACAGTTATTACCAAGTGAATATAATAAAAAAATTATTTATAAATTATGAAAATTTTAATATATATTTCAATAAAAACAGTGTATGATTAAAAAATTTACCTGTAAAAAATCCCCATAAATAATCAACAAAAGTTGGAGCACTCGGCTCAAAGAAATCAGAAATCGTCTCCATATCCAAAATTTCAGCAGCCATTGCATCAACAACTTCTATTTGATGCTGGCCACTTTTCAGAACAAACGGAACTGAGTTATAAACCTCTTGCATTGTATGTTCCTGATCCGACCTGTAAATGGTTATTGTTAGTAAGTCCATATTGTACAAACATTTTTAGTTACGTCTCTAAGTAAAACCATTTTGAATTTTTGCAAATAATAAATTAAAAAACTAACCAGTATCCAGATGTTGTTCTAACAACAACATGTTCTTTCACGCTAAGCTTCTGAACAACACCAGTAATGTCATTGTGATTGATACTGCGAATCGGTTCACCTATTGGCTTCACAGCTCCTCGTACCGCTACATAATTAATTTTATTATCAGGACTTTTTTTTATAATGTCTCTTAAATTGTCACTAACTTCATGAAATTCAGCTCCCTGCACAAAAATTGCATGAAAGTAAATAATTGAGGAAATAAAACATTGATTTTTATAATACTAAGCAGCAGTACATACTTTAACAGCAGATATTGAATTTTTACAGTAGAAATACTGCTTCAAACAAATTCCAAAAATTATGCTGTCAATGCCCAAGGCAATAAATTCTCCAAGGTAATCCATGTTTAGGTTATAACTTTTTAAATCATAAATTTTAACTAATTTCCATTTTTTTGTTACTCAACATTTTCTTGTAAACTCACTCATCTTAACCCCCGCGACGGCATTTCTTTGCGCTTTTGCCAAGTGACTTTTAAATTTTAGGTCCTAACATATTTCAGACGACGTACCGATTTGATATTATATTTATTTTTGAAGAAAAATATTGCTCTTAAATAGTCCTGAAACTTGACAAATTTAATAATTTGATGCTCGTGTACCAACTCAGCTGACTTACTTCAGGTGGGATGCTGTAGATGTCTGTTAGTTTCCCAAGTTTTCGCAAGAATGCGCTCAATGCTCCATTTCTTGCCGCGATATATTATTACATATAGTCACGTGCGTGGGAGTCGATAAAACAGTTTTCTCATACCTCCACGTGCGCCAATTTCAAAACTATATTTATCGATTTGAAAACTAATGGCTGAACTATTTTAGTTTATTATATCGTAAAGATTAATGATCAGTAAAAATAATCGATCTTTATATAAAAATGATTAAATTTAGTACACTGCAGTAAGTCAGCTATTGATAGTAAATTTTCAGGGTGATTAATGAGAGGTAATCGCATCGTCTAAATTTGATTATAAAATAATTTTTTATATTAATTAAGTATTATTGTACATGAATCACGGTAATTATATAATGACACTTTAAGTAACATATTTCAGGATAGCACATGAAATGTATATATACCGTGCAATTAAAAAAAATATTTTACTTTAAAACAAATTTATGTGATTTCGACAAGTTTAGTCTTTTAAAAAGAAATACATAAAAGTTTCAATGTTTTGTTTTAATTTCTATACTTTCCTTGTACATTTTACATCGAAATCGAAGCTACTGTTTTTATGATGATATTTTGAGACTACGATTTATGTACTTCATTAAACTGTTTATAATAAATAAAACGAGACGTTATTTCTTTTTTAAAATATAGTATTTTTTTACATCGTTATTTTTTTTTTCAAACTGCAAGAGAAGGAGCCTTATTTTGCATTTATTTTGGAATAGGTTTAATTTAAAAACAACAACAAATGAGTTTTCAAAAGTTTAGTCCGTGAAAAGTTGAAGTACCTATTTCAGCTCGAGCTTGGCTGATTTTTTTTGGAACATGCCTACGCTCAAGATTTCTGAAACTTGTATAACAACTCGCGAGAAGTTTCAACGTTTCTTTCAGCCTTGAAGCTTCGTCCAAGATTGGATTTATAAATAAAAATTACAGCTAGCGAAATGTTGTACTACATACAATAATTGTACAAATTTCAACAGGTACATATTGGAAAAGCAGAATTAACGAAAGTCAAGTTGTAAATTTATCCTCGCGAAATCCGTCTCGAATTCGCGAATTTAAAAAAAAAAAATCATTAAACAAACGCATATTACTTTAGTAAATATTAGCGATCTTTATACGCGTGTCGCTAAAATGAAATGCAATGCAGGAGATAAAAAAAGGAAAAGTTCAAATAATTACATAACGACTTTAATGTGCTGACTTTAAGCCGATTACTAACAGTACAAAACACGAGAACAAAAGCAATCGAAAATTTTCCATTGTTACAACAATAATTTCAGAAAAAAATCTGAACGACAATATTCGAGCGAACTGCCGTCTCCACCCGTTGCAAGAATTTTTCTCGCTTGAGATGGTCGCTCATTAAACTTAATTCGCTCGGTTTAAGTACAGCAGATGCGAAAAAACTGAAAAAAAAAAAACGCGGGGACAAACAATTATTGCGTCGGATGATAAATCGCTCGTCCATCGCGAGTTTCTCACGATTAAAAAGTTCAGCTGGCGCTCTTTTTAACGGCCACGCGCGCTGCCAAGCGACCAGTTGCATAAGAAAAAGCCGCGCATCAAATCCTTGGTAGCTTCGCGGATAACGCCGGGGCGCGTTACGTACGAACGGTACGTGCCGATGAGGTAGATCCTCCGGAACTTCGGCTCTCTCCTCTGCTATCTTTCGTCCAAAGCGAGTCTGAGATATGATAAGCCGGACGCGTTTCAGGTACTTTAATGCCTGCTCCGAGCGGTTTATTTTAAGAACGAGTCGCTTGTTTGTTTTCGCCCTCTTCTCCTTTTTCTTTTTTACTTTTTATATATTTTTTTTATGTTTTTATTTTTAAAGAGAACGGAGCTGGGGACTCGTTGCTGTGCTCACGCGGGGTTTTTTTTATGAATGAGCGATTAAAAGATGCTCCGATGAAGGATACGCCGACGTTCTCTCGATGCCGATGTGAGTAACGCGAAGTTTTATTAAAACGCGCGGCGATAAATTACCGCGTCGGTGGAAAAATCAATTCCTTCCCGACAATTGAGCGTGCATTAAATTCACTTGCCAAGCGCGGCGGTTAATCGTCTGCCGTACAAGGGGAGATTTATCGTTTCCCGCTAAACTAATTCCTCGATGTTCTTACATTATTGTAATGACCGCTGATAAAACTCGAGAGCGCCAGTATTACGGAAATTCAGTGCTTTCCGTTTCTTCATATCTCTTCTCGTTATACTAAATAGTCTAATGAGAAGAGATATGAACAAGTAAATAATAAATATCAATCGATCAATGTGCCGGCGAACTCGAGGGAAATTTTTATCAGGCCGCGACCGACGTGTATTAGGTGTCCGATAAAAACTTTTATACACCAATTATAATGTATAGGGAGCGCGAATTGAGAACTCCACCGTGCAATAATAAACGAATGTAATTTAATATAAGACAGATTTAAATGATCGCTGACCTAAAAGGAGAACATTATATTTTTATTGTTTCAGAGGGGAGGAAAAAAAATATTAATAGTTTCTCGTTTTGTACGTAAAATAACGAGTGCGTCGTGCCGTTAATTTTAACGCGGTCCTTTTTAAAGTACACTCGCTCCTTAACTCCTGCTGTTCAACGCGCAATAAAGATAATGTCGGGTTTTTGATTTTCCACGCGGTTGCGTCATTCTTGCATTTTTTCAAAAATATTTTTCCCAATTACTTCGCGCGGCTCGAGAGTTGGTTGCTCCGTTTCTTTCTCGAGGATCCTTATCAAATTAAAAGACAAAAGAAAAGGACGAAGTTACGTAGCCCCTCGATCTCTATTTATAACTTTATTTAATCAACGGAGCCCAGAAGGGGGTGGGGCATGCGGAACGGGTGGAAGAAAAGGGAGAAACAATAAAAAGTCGAATTTAAAAGTCTCATCGTGGCGACGAAACTCGAGTACGCACTCGGGGGCCGATATGACTGCGCGCCGGTGATCGTGAGAAAAGAGAGACAGAAGGAAATACGGAGAGGGAAAGAGGGGGAATCCAGTCCCGCTCGGCGTCGTAAACGAAAAATCGTAAAAATCTAGGGGGCATCCGCGCCTCGGGTCGGCCAAGAGCCTCGAGGTCTCGAGCTCTTCGCGGGCCGGGAGGTGGAAACCAGTTTTTCAAAAGCAAATAGCGAGCGCAACGTTCCATCCTCGCCTGTCTCCGACTGCGCGCACATCCTTTTCCATTAGCGCCTCCTCGCTTCGCCCTCCGTTTCATCCTCGCCTCGATCCTTTTTTTTTTTTAATTTTTTTATTTTTCTTCGTTACGCGTCCGCACGACTGGACTCATGACTCGGCCCTGCAGGTAAAGAGTGTAAACATGACTCTCGTCCGCTCGTAGAGGTACCGTCGCTTTTCGAAATTCGCTAATGAAATTCCGAATGAGATGATGGAAGCGGCTGCGCTACCCGTTGGGGTAAGTTGCCTTATTAAATTATCAATTTTGGATGGTCCAATATTTTATTACCCATTTTATTAAGGTTAATTAATTTGTTTATCGAGTATACCTAATCTGTGCCTGCATTTTCGGTAATATTGTGCTCGCGTGATGCGTTCGCTAAGGATGATATGAAAATAAAGTACTAATTCTGATGTTTATTTTGTATAATATTAAAAATTCTTTAATATATATATTACTTTAAGCAAAAATATTAATTGTTACGAGATTATGTCCTTTGGAATATTTTAAATATATTTATTTGATAAACAGTGAATTTAATGTACAACGATGCATAAAATAAAAGCAAAGAAAAAAGTCTACTTTAGATGTTAGGATAAAAAGATACAAGGAATGTGACCCTGTGATCGATGGAAAGTCATCAACGCAATATATTGCCCGGCCGGCACCATATAAAATTCTCCGGGTAATTTATTTATTAATATTTTAGCATTATCCAGTGATTCGCTTCGGTAACGGCCAATTAAAAATATTGCACAGAATTAATTATACAATAAATTAAGTGCGCCGCTTGAATAGTGGCCTGTGTAGCTTAAAAAGTATAAAATTGATTGAAAAATTTGACAATGTACACGATTAAAAAAAGAAAAAAAGGAGAATTTTTCTTCCGTCTTTTATTAAACAATTTATACTTGCACTAAAATCTCCTTTTGTTCTATCGTGCATATAATATACGTGCATTAGTCTTATCGCGTGTTCACTTGCATTTCACGAGGGGCCTCTTATCGAGGCAACAGAGGGGCCAGTTGAGACTCGCCAGCATTAACGAGCGAAGCGCGGACTCACCTTAATAGTGGCAACAATCTCACTCCGTTACGACACGCGGAAAGGTGAACCGAGCATCGCACGAAGGTCACGCTGTATGCCACGATTCACTGATAAGACGCGCACGAATCGGCGAGAAATTTCGAGAGGCTCGGCTCGTTCGCCTTACGCAAAACCTGTATCCTCTTACGAGAAGAGATGACGCGGAAAAAACGTTTATATTAGCCCTCTAAAAATGAATAAGTGAAATTCGACTAGAATAAGTGAATAGTCACTTATTTCACGTTAAATATCTTTCACTTATTGCAGCAAGTGGAAGATTTTTCACGTGTAATAAATGACTATTCACTTATTCTAGTCAAATTTCACTTATTCATTTTTACAGAGAGCGTATGGAATTAGTTTTCTTAGGGTTGGCTGTTCGTTGCTTTTTGGCGCAGGGAAAGAGAGAACCGAGTTATTTTAGGCGCGTCGTACGGACCAAGTTTCAAAATACGCGTGCGTGCGCATAGTTGGTGAAAAATCATAAAATACATATACCTGACGGATCTGAAAGAGTATACAGGTAGAGTTCACTTTTTATTTGGACTGGCGTTATTTAAAAAAAACAAATATTTTTGTTTCATTACGAATTGCGATAAAGTAACTAGTTGTAGAAAAGTGAAATTATAGATTGTAAAAAATGGCTGGGGTGGGGATAATTGTACACAAATCTTCGCCGGAAATTGACCTGCAATCCCTTTTTTGCATATTGACGTCGTTATGAATGAATGTATAACAAGTCGCTTTTTACTATGCAACATTTTTAGTACCTTTTAATGCGATTATTACTATGCAGAATGACGGACAATAATACGTAAAAGATATTGTGTAAAAATGCACTCTATATATGCGTAGGAACTTGCGATATGTAAATTTAAATGTTTCACCTAATAAGATAATGTTCTATTCAATTCCCGAATAGAGAAAAATGTATATTAATTCTATTTCACACACTAAAAAGCTCCTTACCTGACAAGCCTCCAGATCAGTGGTAAAAGCACGGCATCGGTAAGACCACTAAATCTTTTAATTTCTTTCTAATGCCATCAAACTTGTCTCCCAAGGAATGTTAATCTAATCAACAATAAAACTGAAACTCTGCGTTAACACTTTAAGCGAATATTCAAAGGAGAACCGGCTCGCACCGACTAATTAACAATATCATATAATTTCTGCGTAAAAATTCAAGACTGCACTGCGCTCAAATACTAAGAAATTTTAGCTTCCTTTATTTTGTTTGGTGTCTTAGAATTTGCACTGTGCCCCTTCACTTTAATCTCTATTTTCTTTGTACATTTAGTTTTAAGTTAATTTTAATGTTTATTATTTGCTTTTGTAATGGGCTTTTAGCCCGAATAATGGTGTAAAATAAATAAATAAATAAATAAATAAATAAATAAATAAATAAAAAATCGCCAAGTTACTTTTTTTCGCCTCTTTTTCCTCATCTCACCACCTCCCTCTGTTTAATTTACATCTCGCTCCCTCTTATCCCGAGCGCCTCTCCCTCTCTACCCGACTTCGTAGAGATAAGTTATCGCTATCATTAGGAGCGCGTACAGCGTTATGCGCGCGCATTATTATTGTACATCACCGGAGAATTTTCGAGAGCGCAGCATCTCGCGTTCACCCCTTAAATTCCGCCCCGTCCCCTTTCCCCTTCCATCCGGTCGCTCTTTCATTGTGCAGAAGAGGTCGAGGCGCAGAAAAAAAAAGGCGCTGCGGGGGTGAGGAAGGGGCAGCGCGCGCGGAGACGGGGAATTCGCGGCTTTTTTCACGGCTCGAGTCGTAAATTTTTTCATTGCACAAAGTAAATTGCAGATCGCGCTTATGAAAAATTACTAATTTCGAATGATTTATTTTTATAAGCGGGCGACGCTCGCGCGGCGCTCGCGTTTTAATTTAAATTTTTTCCCGCCCCTGATGCCACTTTATATCATTAATGCTGTTTTTTTTCCTTATAATTTGCATTTGATCGCTATGTTTCTTTTTTCCCTTTGGGAACAAAATATTGTGGTTCTCTTATGTTTAAAAAGAAATGAAAAGTAATAATAATAATAAAAAATTCCATTTTCCCGTTAAAAAATCTATATTTGTTCGGCAAGATAAAAGATTTCTCCCTCGCCTCGAGACCATGTTGATAGGTCGGCATACTCAAAGAGTGTAAAAAAAAAAGGGAGCGCCCGAGACAACAAACCGTTCCTCAACCGAGTCTTCACCGGAGATGTACAAACTTCGTTTAGCACCGCATGCCCTCCTTTAGCTCTCCGACCTTATTCTTTCACTATACCCCGGATTCGCGCGGGTAGCAGGAGCGGCATAATCGCGCGGATAAGTTAATTTTCCAGCGACAGATCGCGACCTCCTTTGCCTTAGCGGTAATGCCGATGACTCGGTGGCGCATTCAAACTCGCGCGAAAAAGCGAACAACGCGGATAATTAAATGGAATTTCCCGCGTCGCGTCATCGGGGATGTTTGTCGCCGTTTTAAAAGTAGCACCGGCACAAAAAAGATGTTCACCGCACGGGAAACAATCGGCGCGATGTAGGCGACACTTTTTTTCACACTCTCGCGAGGGTAATTTATGAAACGAGCGTCGGTTCCTCGAACCTTTCAACGTGGTACGTGTCGCGCGCTTTTTTTTCCTTTAAACCGCCAGTTCAGCGCAAACAAACACAAAAATTAATCCCTCTCGCCTTTAATCGTCGCCGATGGACACTCGACCGTAAAAAAAATTGTATTTTTTTTTTTAACGCCCGCGACATTTCGCTGGATTTCTCATTTTTTCTTTTATTTACGAACAAAAAAAAAAGTGCCATTTTTTTTCGCGCGATTACGAGAGCCGAATAACTCAATTACTTCGGCGCGGTTATCTCCAATATATATTCATAAAATAATATCGCGGATTCAATCAGCAAACGGGGAAGCCCTATCAGTGCGAGAAATCCCCGTGGCAGACTGGCAGGCTTGTCGGGCTCGTCGGCGAAAAATGAGAAAGCGCGGCGCGGCAGAAAATAATTCGCGAAGCTCATATAACTCCCGAACCGGATTTACACGCGCCCCGTTAAACGAGAATCCCAATCCTCTCGCCTCAACGCAGAAAAAAAAATCTACTCGTAGAAAAATTACGGAATTTGATGGGAAATCGGAAAGCCGTACTGATTTCTACTCAGACTTTGTACTCCTCTTTATACACGGATCATTTTCCTCACGGAAAACATCGGAATCTAGTCAGGATCAGTCGATCTCACTTGGTAATCCGGTGGTGTTCACTGCACTCAAGGAAATCGTCCAGAAGTGTCGATGAACCTGCGTTACGTCGGCTCGCGGTGACTTAATAGCGGATTTGCGGCTCGCGGACGCGCGTCGCTGCATGTAATTGCCCGACGCGAGGCGTGATAAAAGCAAAAAGGCAAGAAAAAAAAGAGAGTCTCGAGCTCATCTCATCCTTGAGCGCCGGCGACAATGACATTGGCGAGGCCGAGCGCCTCGGTTATTTATTGGCGAAGAGCCAGCGATTATACGCGTCGCCGGCGGACGCCGCGGAAAATTGTTGCCGATTATAATTGGGAGCTCTACAGCCCCGATGGGCCTCGCGGCGCTGGTCATTGTTTGTTTACGCGCCGGAAGACGTCGATAGCGATGGATTGGATCGGCTCGATATCGCGACTGCCGCTCGTACCGCGGCAGCTTCCGCCACTCGCTATTGTAATTGCGGACGCTCGAATTAAACGCGAAACTGGCGCTCGCGGCCTTGACTTTATTTAGAAAGACTTTTGCGCTCGCCCTTGAAAAAGTAAAATTATGAAACTGCTTGCTGCAGCGATTTAAACGACGCTCGTTATATGTAAGTGTATATAGTCACTCGAAAGCCGGAGATTTTTTGTACATTTATTAGAGTGTATTCGTTTCGAAGGCCAAGTCCTTTCTGAATGAGAAATCAATTGATTCGTCTTGATAGGGTTTAATCGAATTCGAAAGTGGCGGTAATAAAAAGTTAAATTTTTAATTTGAACGTGTAACGAGCACTTGATAAAGAAAACACATTCCGCGAGAGTTATTGGATTATTGTTCCATTATTCATCTCGTTTCGGGAAACTGCGGCTTAATCCACTGGAACAGCGCCGTGCGGTCGTATACGGACGGAAGATAAAAGAAAAAAAATGACGTGGATGGGAACAAAAAAAAAAAATAAAGAGGAACTCCCCACGTTTGGAATAATCGAACGCATAACTTTATTCTCTCATCATGAACAATCACAGTACACGCGCAAATGACAAAATTCAGGCTCGCTAATTCGATAGTCGCCGATGCGGCGCTTACAAACGGCGCGTGTTTATATAAAAGTATAAAAAATAATTTAGCGGGGCGACCGGGTCGCCCGCACCACTCGCACCTCCACACCCACGCACACATAACATAGAGAATGTCGCGTTCGCAGAGAACGCCGCGTACATACAATGATCGATCGCGCGGAAAAACACACATCCCATCACTAACGCACTTCGGGCGCAAGTTTTAAAATTAAAAAGTATGTGCACCTATGATGTATAGGGCTAACCTCGCTCTATATATGTATGTATATATATATATATATATATATGTACACTTGAACGACTAGTTGAGATCATGCGGGCGCGTGGCGCTCGTTTATAATCGATCGCGCGTCGCGCGCGGGAGCGAAGTCGATTTGGGTCTAGCGCGAGCGAACGAGCGTGGCGAATATTCGCGCCACGGGATCGCAGCGGAGCGTCGCTTATCAACAGGGGGAGGGAGGTTTTCGGGCGTCGGGCCGCGATAAACTCGCTTCCTCCTTAATACGCGCGAAAAAGGGACGCCGCCGCGCGCGGGAACGGCGTGAAAGCGCCCGGAAGGATCGTCTCGCTTCTCCCTCTCTCATATTCTTTTTTGTTTGCTCTTTCGCGCTCGGCTAATGGAATACGTTCGGGTGCTATTTTATTATTATTTTTTTTTTTTTATTATTATCTTTTAAAGCGACTGAAAGAGCGATAAGCAATTTATTGCTGAACATCAGTCTGTTGTATTTAGTGGCGCGTGGCTTAAAAACAAGCGGATTCGTAGGAGTTTTCTTTTTTGTTTTTTAATACTTTGTAAGATAATCTGCGCGAAATTTTTATTAATACGCTTAGTTGGGAAGAAAAGTTTAATAAAATGTTGACTTACTGGTGCGGTTTGAAACGAGTGGAAAGAGCCGTTCAATTTTTTAAGCACTCAGAACTAAAATAAATTTGCGCTCGGAATTCAATGGCAGTCATGTTAAAAAGAATTGAATTTTTTTTTTTTTAAATTGGCAATCGAATGTAGTTGAAGAGAACACAGTGTAAAAGAAAGTCCACTGTGATTAGTTGAAAACTTTCGTTTATTAAAATTATGAAATCATCGAAAGTTTAAATTTTATTAAACTTTTCTTAATTCTCTGATTCTCTTCAGTGAAATTCCTAAAGATTAAGATAAGAAGTTTTACAGTAAAACGAACTTCTTGTCGCAATACAACTGGTCCATTTTTCACCTCTATTTTATTATATATATGTACACATATTCGAAAGTATCGATATTCATACTCTTATACGATTGTATAAACGTATGTACCTTCGTTTATATGAACGTATATACAAAACGCTACAATAATTGACGCACGCGCAATAAATATAGTAACAATGATTTGTGGCTATTTCGACATTAATAGATCGTTGAAACAGAAGATTAGTATATTCTGTACAATACTAAACGTTACAATTATACAATACGATAAAACCGTGATAAGAGAACGTGCAAAAAAATCGTATTCCAATTCAGTATTCCAACCAACGTGTCAGTTGGTCTAAGTCATTAAAAAAAGAAGCAAAAAAAAAAGCAAAAAAAAATTTAATGCGTCGAAACATCAGTACCCTCCGGAATAGCACGTTCCTATCGTTTCGCAAGCCAGACCATTCACCATTAACGGTCCGTCGAAAAACTTTGCGTCGCAAAGTACACACTTTTCGCTCGGTCGTTAAAAATCGCCGCTTCGTCCCATTTTTTTTTTCGTTATCTCCCGTTAACGATCGAACATACACGCGTAATAAAAAGTACCGGCGATAGCTTTGAAAATTTCCGCGCGCGTACTCGGTCCACGCCGGTGCAGAGCCTCACTCGCGCGCGCACGGAACGCTTTTTTTTTTTCATCGTCCCCCTCCCGGTCCGCCCTCGCGGTCCAAAAGAGCGGCGTAACTTCGTTAGCCGCTCGGGCGTAAGCACCGCGTGGGTATATAAGGGAGAGGGAAGCTTCGTCCTTATCGATGCGCGCGATATTCGGCAGTCGGCCAGATCCTCGCTTGGCTCGTTGTCTGGTAATATCGCCGGAATGACTTTTACGAGCGGCTCGTTTATTCGCGCTCGCTCTCGTCCAAGTAGACCCTCTTCATTTTCGCGTTTATTGCGTCAAGAGCTATACGTGCCCGACGCTCGCGTGTTTGAACTTTTCCCCCGCGCGACGAAGTGTAAACGAGGATGCTCTTACCCGCCGTGCTGTTTTTTTTGTTCCTTGTTGGTCAGCGCCCGCCCGTCCAGTTTGTTTTTTGAGTTCGCAGGCGCTGGCCGAACGAGGTTGCGGGTATAAATATAGACGCGTGCGAAAAGAACCAGCCGGCGGCGTTGGTTCGTTTGTTTTTTTTTTTTCATTTTTCGTCGGATGTATTTTGTTCCACGATTTTCGCCGAGTCGCGGGCAAATTAGCCGGCCGATTTGCGCGGGCGAATTTTTCGAGCGCGGTGGCCTGCAGCCGCCTCGACACCTGCTCGCCGGATGATAAATGCATCGGCGGTTCAATGTTTACGATCGATTTTATTTCGGGCTTCGCTCGCTCGGTAATTTATACGTTGTTTTAGTGGAGTGCACTCCATTAGCTGTCGAAACATTTGCATCTGTTTTGCTTAGAAAATAAAGCGATGACTAATTTTACGAGGATATAGCCATATAATTCAGATTTTGATTTTTTTTTCAAATAATTTTTTTTTTTTTTTTTTTAAATTGGTGCAAATGCTTTGAGAACTATACGTAATCACACTGGAACGTATTTTACATAAAAGTGAATTTTCAGAAAAATTTGCGCAATGACAATGACTTACGTCTAATCTGATTAATAGCGGTAATCTAGTATCATCCTAATCTTGTTTTAAAGACTGAGCACAAAAACGTGATCCGGCGACGATTAGTTGACGTCGATTGAAGCTCGATTATGCAGCTTTTTTAACCTTGGATTCTCTTGAATTTCGCGGACGTATCACAATGATTCAATGACTCTTTAAATTAAAATAAAAATAAAAAATCGCTTAAAAAATTTAAAAACAAAAATCGACCGCTTGGCCACTCAACAAACTTCTCAATTCGCGATGGAAGTTTCTCTAATACCTAAGACCAGAAAATCCATGATACCAAAGAGGTGCGTAATGGAGAATTACAATCAGCGGCTTCTCATCGTCACTGGCTCGGGATTGCGCTCTTCCCTCCTTTAACGAGTTTGATTGAATGTCGCAACATCCATTATTAGATCCAATGTAAAAGCGGAATTTTTTTTTTTAAAATTCACTTCGCTCATTTTCTCGGCGCCAAAAGGCATTACAGCCTTCGTTGCCGCGTCGTCATTTAATGGCGAGATTAAAAAACAACCTCTCAATTACAAATAGACCGTATTATTATTGCTCCCAATTTTAAGACATCCACGTGCTGACTGTTGAACTCGTGCCTAGTCCAGCGTCAGCCGAGTGCTTCCTTTACCGTTCGCCAGCGATGACGTGCGCACTGAATCTTTAGAATTTCACGCTTCCGTATTGGTCGCCAGTCCAAAGTTCCTTTCGTCTTTTTCTTCACCGAAGCGCGTAGCAATGACTTTGCATCGGCGAGCGCGTCACGTTCGTCAGCGGATTAGTCACTATAGGCTTCCCTCCTCGACACGAGGCGACTCTTCTGCTCCTTTTCCAGCAGCGCAATCGGTTGGCTACAGTTGAAAGACTAGTCTTAGTCACGCGATGAGAGCGCCGGTGATCGAGTACGAACCGGGATCCAAAGTTCACCTCCAAGTGCCCGGTGGAGCATATATTATACACTTGGAAGAAAAAAAAAAACGAAAAATTGTGTACACTTCTTCTTCGTCCATACGTTGAAATCGGTATTATAATTCTCGCTGCAGTCGGGGAAATACGCACTACTTGGAAGTCGCGGAGATGCGAATCGTTAAAAACGTATTATCCGTTGACGACATTATTCAAGAATACGAGATATCGTCACTTCATTCTTCCCAATGATTAACGCGCGCAACTTAATAATGCCTATTAAATGTTACCGGTTTATTGCGCAATGCGCGTAGCACGATTCCGCCTCGCAGGGTCTATTGCACGTGATAAGAGGCGCGTCAGGTGTTTTCACCGGCGGAGCTCAACGCCGCCGCCTCGTGAGAATCGGCTTTTTCGCGCACCTCGCCCCCAACGATTCTTCTTCCGGAGGTCGGTTTCCGGGGAGCGTCGTTAATTCTCCGGCGAAAGAAGGGCATTAGGTGGCGCGGCGGTGAGAGAAGCGTTTTTCACGGGGCCTACCGCACGGAGTGGCGCCTCGGACTTTGCGACTCGACGGGGACCCCCGTGATGCATGCGCTCGCCTAGACGACCAGCGACGCTTTCAAACCCATTGTACGGCGACGACAAACGATCGCTCCGCGCGGATCGCTCTGCACCTGCCCCGAGTGCAACGTCGATTCTTGAGCGATGGCTTCGTCTTGCGCAATCGTCTCTCCTCTTGCTTCCTGCCCATGTAAAAAAGATTGGTACAATTTATGCTTAGATTATGAATAATGCTTTAGTCTAATTAATGCATAGTTTTGAT
>JAWWEN010024369.1:0-17608 GCA_035582955.1 Sycophila texana | reverse complement strand
CGTGTCGATTATTTTTTGATATTCTAACTGACACAGTTCATGAAATTTGATTTTTTTTTTTGTTCTTCCCAATTGGACGTGAGGTGGATAATAAACCACAATTTCATCGGAGAAATATCAAAATAAGAACGAAGCATGCGATAATTTAATGAATCGGCTCTTTATTAGCTGATAAAATTATAAAAAAAATGTAAACTAAAAAATGGAAAAAGAATCTTCAAGTCACAGATACCCATGAAAAGCTCTTGTCGAAATAAAAGGAAGCAACAAGCCAATTAATAGCTTCGTTAATCTTATGAAATCGAGACTGGGCAACCAAACCGCAAACACGTAAATCCACATCCGCGCCCAGCAACAGTCAATACCCCGCGGACAGCCATCGCCGTTCAAAATCAATCAAACCCAGGGGCTGGTCCGGTTCGCGGTCCGAAAATCGGCAAACACCGTAGCGCCCAATCCCCCACTCGGAAGCCACAAAGCACGCTCATTACGACCCTCCATCAACAAAAAATCACCCCCATCCTCCCTTCCCGCAAAGTAAAACCGAGATACGAAGGAAGCCCCGGCAAGCCTAAACGAATCAGCCGAGGAAACGAAGCGGGCGAGGCAGCACAAATGAGCCGCGCGCAAGAAAGGAACTTCGCGCAAAGGCAAAAGTTCACGCGCGAAGTTCATTCCGCCGTCGCTCTTTCCAATACCGTGAAAGTGCCCCGGGAGCTCCTCGATATTGGACTTTTTTATTGCGCGTGTAAGGCACCTCCGATATCCCGCTCTGCAGGACTGCGCCCTGTTTCCTTGTTTTCCTCTTTCCATCCTTTCTTCCTTTTTTCTTTCTTTCTCTCTCTCTCTCTCTGCCTCTCTTTTTTTTTGTCGCCGCTCGCTCCTCCACTCCGCCGGGGACGCTCCTCGTATTTCTTCCGGCGTGTTTTGCGCGCCCCTTTACGGGAGATTCAATTTTATGAACGGCGCCCGCTTGTAATAACCGACGTCGCGCGAGTCGCGGCGAACAGTTCACCGAGGGTCCTTACGCGCCGCGAGCATTTGTCCGGGTAATATTTTTCATGGGCTTTGGCTGGGAGGACGCGAGAGCACGAGGGAGGAAAAACGGGGGAAGGGGGCGAGTTTGAGCGTCGATATCGGGGATAAAAGGAGAAGCGCGAATCGCCACTCGGTGCGTGAAGAGAGAGCCGGCGACGCGGGTAAAAAGGATACGCCGGGCGCCGTGGAATATATGCAGGGGCTGCAGGCTCACGCGAACGAGGGAATCGATGGCGCATTGTGCGCGCTCGGGGGGCTAAAAGGCACGCGGCTCGTTATATGCGCGAAAAGCGAAATGTCGGCGGGGCGCGATGCAAATCGGCTAGACGCCCCGGGCTTGCGAATTTGTGCTGCCGCGATTCTTGATATAAATTAAGATAGGAATATTGTGGATTTGTTATGGAAATAATTATGCGTGTTTTTTTTTTTTTTTTTTTTTTTAAAGCCGTTTTTCATTTTAAATCAGTTTGGATCAGTATGCATTTACTGTAATTCATTAAGTAACGTTTCTTCAGAAATATTTTTTACTTCGTAAGTATTATTTATTTAGGTTGCCTTTTACATAATAACAATTTTTGTTTAAATAAACTAGAAATCAATTTATATTTACCAAAAATCATTAAATAATGCGTATTTAGTAATATTTGTTCACGAATATTTTTTAATAATATCCTATGTATTATTTATTTAGGCTGCCTTTGACGTAATAAATCTTTTTGTGTAAATAAACCATTTTTTGCCAATATGGTTAGTTAATAACGAATGTATGTACAATGATAAACAAGTAATACTATATAGATGTTTAATGGTTCAGTTTTCGTCAGGATAAAATGATTGTTATTAATTCACTTTTTTTTATAAAAGTTTTTTAAATTTGTTTTGTAAATTATTGTTAACACAGCTTCATATATTTTTATATAAAGGATTGAATTTACTATTGAGACGGTAAAGCATGAAATTTCGATGAATTTTGGTGAAACGAGAAAGTATCGATATTTGAGTGACGGTGAAGTTATTTATTGGAAATTTTGGTAGCTTTATTACGTAACTTTCAGAAACCGATAGGAAAGAATTTTTATATCAAATATGAATTTATACTGCGATACATTTACCTTCGACATTAAAATGAAACGTCGATTTCAATTTGAGTTTTTTTTTTCATAATATTTTACATTTTTTTAAAAAGAAATTTGATCTCGTAGAACTAAATGGAAATTAATTCTTCACCTTAAGAAAAAATCTGGAGCGTAAAACGTGCGAGACGCAACTTTTCATTATAAATAAAATGCACGCTAAAACGAAAAGCATAAACTTCCCTCCATAAAAGTAACTTCAACTATACGCTTTTCATTTTAAAGAAGAAGCTTAAGCTCAACTGCAAAATTTATTTCGAAAAATAAAGAAAAATACTCCAGAGCGCTGCAGACGTACAGGATAACTGTCTGCAGGAAACTTGCAAGATGCGCGAGGTACAAAATTCCGGACAAATTGACAAATATCACGATGTGCGCGATTGAAAAAAGGACTTCCCTCAGCTCCTTCGCCGAAAGGAACCCTCCAATTTCTTCTCCTCACGCATATCACTTTTCTCGCTCGCGAGCCTCGCCCCTGGAAAAATCGCGACGCCACGTCGTCGCCGAGGGATACAAGACGAAAAAAAAGGGAAGAAAAAAGAAAATTCCGGCGAAGGAAGGTTACGGCCGGAGACGTTGATCAATCACGCTTTGCACTTGACGGCGTCGCGACAAAGTGTAGTTGGGAAAGTTTCGCGAAGTATAGCTCGGAGGTGGGGGTTATATTACACCCGAAAAATGTCGAGCTCGCTGGAAGTTACAACGACCCCGCCGATTTCTTTTAATGACCAGCCGATAAGGCTTTCACTCGGCGGGGCCTCGCGCGTCATTTACCCCGCCCCCACCCCCTCCCGAACTTACATCAAAAGTTCACGTTAAAGAGGCATTAAAGGGCATCCCCGGCTCCTTTCACGGGGCGGCGAACTTTGCGTGAATTGCCAAGATATCAGCGGGTGTCGCCTCGTCCCACACCGGCGCGGTAGCATCGACCTCACCCCTTCCCGCACTTCGCCAAGGGGCAAATCCCCCGAAAAAAAAGAGGAGCGCGGAAAATTTGTCGCTCGCTCCTGCGATAAATTGGGAGCGAATCGCGCGGGAGCTAAGCTTATAGAAAGCGTTGGAGGAGGCGGCCGGTCACTCGCTTCCGCTAACTCATCCTAACGGCGAGTGGGCCGTGGGTGGGATTTTAAAGGCCGGCGGGCCACTTAATATCGCAGCGACGGCAAGCACGCGCTCGATGTTTCGCCTTTAACGGGCTCCTTGCGTTTTTTACGGCCGCTAATGCGAGTCTTTAAAGTGATCGCCGAGGGGGGCGTCTCGAGTAGAGGTGACGGGAGCGCGTCGGGCAGTTACAAATTATCGCAGTCGTCGGGACAAGTTCCGAGCTTTTCCTTTCTTTACGGACATCGCGGCATGTTGCGCTAATGGTTCGTACCTCTGCGACACGAGGTTCAGCTTCATTTTTTTGTATTATCGGGTTTGCGATTTCTCGTCATGTTTCTAAAGAAAACTTTCGTTGCGAAGTGTTGATTTAAGATTGGTTTTCTTTTTCAATTTTTTTTTATTTATTTATATATTTTTTCTTTTGGCTTGAGAAGATAGATATGTACTTACAAACTTCATTTGTAGTTTTTATAGCTTGATAAACGAGATCTTTAGCGTCTTTTTTAAAGTACGTAATAGTTGCAGAATGCAAAGCTTATTTTTGCTCAAATTTGTTGAAGAATTCGTTCGTTCAATAATTAAAAGCTCGGTGTACTTATGAAAATGTTTTTTTTTTTTCAGCGCTGACCAAGATTCCTATGTATCGCTCTTTTATCGTATTATGTGTAAAAAAATAATAATAATTTGTAGAATACAATTTTTTTAACATGCCTCACATAGAAAGCCTGTTATTTTTTCTACTGAATCGACTAGAAGATTGATGAAGAGATTATTAAAAAAAAAAAGAATAATAAATTCCAAAAAAGTGATGCCACGTAAGGATGATAATATAAATATAAATTGCATTACCAGATCTCATAATATTTTACGCTTATTGCGCATCTTATTATTATCTACAAAATTACGGCTACATTAATGTCATATCAAGTAAAAGATGAACAGAGCAATTTTTTTATTAGCCAATAGAACACCATAATGAAAAGGTAAATCCAAAAATTCGCTCCTCCCAAATTCTTCACTATCTAAAAGAGAATCGTTGCTCCTAGGAAAATTAGTCGCCGGCGGAAGATCCCATCTCTCATCCTCCCCCACTTCCGCCCGGCTTTATATTACACGCTCGCGGCTCGCTGCAGAAAAAAAAACGACGAGGAAGAATATATCCCGGAGGCTCACGGGCGGCTCGAGGCAACGAAAGTAAAAAATAAAAAGGAAAAGCGAAGAATTCGAAGATTCATCGGCCTTATCAGCGGCGCGGGGCGCGATATCCTCTCTCCCTGTATAACTTCCATATGAATCGGGCGGCTGAATCAAAGCTTCATGAATATCTTCTTTAGAGCGACCGGAAAGCCGGCACTATCAATCTTCCCTTTCAAACGCGGCGCGGCGACTTGCCCGTGCCCTCCTCTCGCTCGCTCGCCAAAAGAGCGCCGCGCAAAATCAACGGCCCGAAAAAAAGAGCAATTACGGGGCGAAACGAAACCGAGCGTGCATGGGAGGTTTTTTTCGATTCCCGGCGTACCTACGCGCCTCTGTTTTATGCGCCCGAGCACCAGACGCAATAAACGCGCGTTCGGCCGTCCGTGTTAAAGCGAGCGTTTCCAACGACTCGAAATATTTCCTTTTGAGGTTTTTGAAATTTTATCTATTTATTTATTTATTTTTACGGTCTTCGTTGTGAAACTGCAGATTGTGATTTTTATTTAGATCGGGACTCGCAAGTTTCTTTTTCATTTTGAAATATATTTTACATAATTTCTTTCAGAGCCAGATGGAGTGGAAATGCGAGGAAAAGGGGTTGCCTCTTTTACTCGGGCTCCGAAATTCATGCACGTACATGTAGGGCCAATTATTTCGCGCATTGCCTGTATATACTTTTGCCGTTTCGCACTTGAGTTCACCGAAGTAGTAGTCGAGCGCCACGCGACTGAGGAGGCATAGCGCTGCAAAAGGTGCACGATAAATAGAGGTAAGTTCAAAGTTCCTTTCATAACTGAAAGTCTCTGTGTATAGTATAAAAAAATTTGATCTAGGTGTATAAAAAAAAAACAAGTCCATTGTTATAATAATAATAATAATTTTACACTGAATAAGCGCTTTGAATGCTCGCGAAAGTGTTACGACTTTTATCATTAAGGAAGCTATTAACGTTGCAATTATTTCTGCTGCAATTATTCACGTCGATAAAAAGGCGACGTCGCGCCGGCGCTTAAAAAATAAAATAAGAAGAAAAAAAAGTCGAGATGGGAAAATTTACATAAATATTCAGTTCAAAAATAAAGTTTACATTAAACGGCGGAGATTGAGAGTAGCAATCACCGAGGGTGGAAGGGCTTTGAATGTCGTAATTCGAACGTGCATTTTAATGGTCGTTATTTAAATAGGAGCCATTAGGGCGAGAACTTTGCTTTGATAGCGGATTTCAAAATAGACACAATTACGTCTTGAAGCGAGCAACATTCTTTAATTGAATTGCTCTTTTTTTTTTAACCCACTTTGTAAGAGATTAATACTACAGAATAACGTAAAATCAATTTGGATCTTCTTTTAATGGCCTAAGGAATTACGCGATTCGACGACTTCCTAGACCGTCTTAAGAAAGTAACTTCAAACTTTTTAATACTAAGAATGACACTACCTATAAGAGTAAGTTTAAATATATAGGTGAAATAACAATAACGATAACAGTAATAATAAAAATAATAATAATAAAATAAATAATAACAATAACAATCTGATCATGGCCGTTGTATTTACAAAAAGTCCTCATACCTTCTAATCTGATCACTATACATAATTTCGGTAATACAGCCACAATAAACCAAAGTAACGACACCGGAGATTTTATCGCCGAATTCCATCGGGTGAAGCGAAAAATCACCTTTCAAGCTCATTTAAACTTTCGGATAGTTTCACAGTAAGTCGCGCTACCATACTCCTCAACGCTTCAGCTCCTTCGGCACTCGTGCCTCCGCGCCTCGGCACTCCCCCTTATTCCCGCGTAAATTCGCGGTTCCATTGCCGATTAACGCGATTTACGACTAAATAAATTTGCGCTCGCTGAGCTGACGTCGTTCCGCGGTAACGATACGTATTATCTCGGCTCGCGAACAGAGAGAGGGAGAGAGACCGGTCCCCCCGCCTCCCCCGTCAGAGCGACAGGGTGCCGCCCGTTACCCGCTAATGGAGTGATTGTCTTTATTTGAATAGTTGTTTAGTTTCGGCAATGTTGTCGGAGACACATCGCGCGTCTGCCCCCCCCCCCCATTCCCGCGTCCTCAGCGGCGGAATGAATTACCAGCGGGCGCTGTCGCTTGTGATTCTCGTTTTCGGACGTCGAGGGAGTGGCTCGTTTTTCTCTTTAATGAACCTCGGTACACACGATAAATTCGCTTAAAATTCATAGCTTCGTGGGGAGGGGGATCGAGGCTAAACGCGTCGCCGCACGGAGGGAAAAAAAAGTAGAGGAAGGATGCGTGGCGCTGTAAAACGGAGCCAATCTCAAACACCACAAATCAAGCTGGAACGCGCGCGCTTTGCTTGCCTTGGTAGTATTATTCAACCCTCACTTATTTTCACCGTGTAAGCTTCCACCCCCTCGGGGCGATTTGCCTACGCACTACACTCCCCGCTGAAGATTATCCTCTATTAGCGTTCAATCGAACCCTATCTCTCCCGGAAATTCCCCCCCTCCTCTTCCCCCTCGGGCGAACCGCAATATCCGTTCATCGAGGCAGCAGGGGCCGCCTCTTCATTTTGCCTCCCTTCGGTCATTTTTCGTACGTTACGGTAGGAAAAAAAAAATACAGGCGCCGCAAGTAATTACATTTTCGAGGAATCCAGCCAAACACAGTGGAGAAATTTTCCGGGGGAGCAATGAAATAGCGGGGGATTATCGCGCGCCCTGAGGGGGGCTTATATTCCTTTGAAGCGCGCCGCCGGCGAGGAGCGGGGGTCACACACAAAGCCCCTGTAGAGCTCTCGAGGCGAGCCGCCCGCTCTGGAAGCGCCGGAAGACGCGCGGCTATGCGAAAGCCCTCGCCGTCGGCGGGAGGGCGCAGCCTTCGTGCGCTTTTCTACGTCTGCGAGCTTCCGGACCCTGTCCTTTTTTTTCCCTGTTCGTTCGCTGTGTGCATTTTTCAGAGGGAAGCTTAAATCTCGAGGCGCTTCGATTTAAACTAAATTGGCAAACGCAGGATACAATTTCGAGCCTCGCTGGGAAATTAATCGGATCCTCCGGGCGGATCCCTAATTATCCATGCGCTCTCGATGGGAATGTTAATTGCGAATAAATAAGGGAAATACGCGGAGCAGCGGGTGCCGTTGTTTAATCGAATTAGCGATATAGTCGCACCGATTCGCGCTCGCCGAGGAATGAAGAGGAGCGAGCGAGGCTTGTAAAGCTTTCGGCTTCAATTTGCCTATAGGACAGGAAAAAAAGGCTGCGATTGTTCGGTCGCCGTGGCGCGCGTACACAAAAAATTTCATAAGCAAACAAGAGGCGCGCTTTCAAATTTAGATTTTGATCAATCATAAAGCAATTTGGTCCCCGGGTCATTTACAAGCGTAATTCCTTTATAAGAGCCAGCGCGCGAGCTTTTTCCTCCTCTCTCCCTCTCGTCGCAAGCTCCTCGTTCCTCTCGCGCATATTGCGTTTTATTGCTCCGTAAGTTTTTCTTTCCGCGACGTCATATTTGCGCGAGATTTAAATTAAAGAATGCGCTTTGTAAGTCTTCGTTAAAAATAATTACATATTCTCTTTTTTACAGGATGACGTAGGTCGTTTCTTTTTTTGTATTCAAAAAGCGCGCGTGAAAGCTCCTCGTACATGTAACTTGAATTTGCACTACGTAATTATATAGAGAGGTATTCAAATGAGCTTATCTTGCCTAATGAATATGCGACATTGGATGCTGTAGAATACAAATTCAGAGCTTCAGTTCATTGACGGATGGACTTGTCATGGATTGGATCGTCATTAAATAAAAATAACAAGCTGTCACGATGACACGGAGATAAAGCGAAGCTTTTCCAGTGTAAAGGACCAGTGTACAACGGTCCAAAGGACCAGTGTACACCGAGCGGCGACTATTCGTGTAGTTCATGTTATTTGCTCGTACTAATTGCTATATCTGTAATAAAAAAAAAGTCGCCTGGAACTTGGAAAGCTTTCGGTCGGCATCCAATAATCATTTCTATATCGATTCCTCCGCGTTTATTTCTTCCACCTCGTTAAAGGCGTACGATGCTAATTTTGGAAGGGTAATTCCTTCGGGCTTATATAATTTTTCCGACCCGTCACCCTCGTACGCTAACTTTGGCAGGACGACTCCTTCGAGCTTATTTCTTCCACGACGCTGCCAGTATCTGCTAATTTTGGGAGGGTCGCTAATTTGTACTTCATCGATGTCACTGTTGTCAGGGGACAATATTTCCAGAAAAAAGAGGAAAAGCTCGACGGGAGAAACTTTGTTTATTATTATTTCACGTTAATCATCCTGATATAGTATATCAGCCTGACAGTGCGTCAAGCTCGGCGAAGTAAGCTCAACGTGCTAATGAAAACGCATTCTCGTGTATATACATTTTTTAAGCACGATGGTTTTAAAGGCACACGTGTACTAGGCATTCATTTTAATCTGAAAAAATAAACAAGATATCGTATGAAGCTCCGAAAATTTATATCCGAATATAATCAACATTGCCTTACGAATCCCTTACTTTACATTAAAATGCAGTACGATGTAGTCGAATCTTTTTAAAAATGAAGAAGCGACATTTACTTTGAATAAGAATGGAATAGAATAGAATAGAATAGCTATTTTATTCTACTGACTGCAGTTAGTCTTCGATGCGAATTTCATTTCTGCATTTTCATCAGCTTATCAGTCTTTCATTTATTCGATATGTGAACGATTGTTAACAATTAAATAAGTGAATAAGGGTAAATAACGCTTGTTCATAGTTAGTGAAATTTAATTATTTAACGACTAAAAAATCTTAATTCTTGAAAATTTGTACATGTTATACTGAGGAATTTTTTCATAAAACTTACGTGAAAAATGTAACCACGAAACGGTTTACAAGCTCTGGAAATATTTACGGGAAATTCAGTGCAAATTTATCTGAATCTTGAAACAACGTTCGTAACTTTTTAAAATTCTGTAAGTATTACGAAACTTTTTCTCTTGTAGAATTACGGAGCTTTATTTTTAAAAAATTACAAAGTAATTATTACTCGTAAAAAATTCCAGAGCTTACAAACAGTTTCGCGATTTAAGTTTTTTAAAGTTTCTCCGTAATGTTTACGAGAAAATTCTCTCGTCGTATAACTTCTTCTTATGAAAACACATAAGAAATCAGCGCATGCAACGCGCATACAAATTCCATTCAAAGAAAGAAGAAGGAGAATAGCTGGGATATGTGCACGTCGCGCAGACCTCGGATAGCTCCTTATCAAGTCGGGACGATCAGCACGCTCGGGCTGCTTGGCGTCTTATAAATCAAAATTTCCTTACGGCTGCGCGGAGAGCCCCGCAGCCACCAACGGAAGCCCCCGAAGTTCGCTCATGCCGCGGGACCGGCTCGTAATTCCTCGGGGGAGCGTCCGTCGCGACGCCTCGCCGGCTCTGAATGGAGCGGGCCTCGGCCCCGATCTGCGAGTGAATCGAAAGTACAATTATCGAGTTACTCTCCGCCTCCTCGTGTCCGTCGGTCCTTTGTCCGTTCCCCCGCGCCTCCATCTCTCTTTGTCGCAGCGTCATCCCGACGTGTTTAAATCCCGAGGAAGACGCTCGTTACGACGCGAAGGAGTTCAACGGACCTTGTCGTTTCCGATGCAAAGCTCGAGCAGCTTGTTATGAAAAAAATAAGGAAGGTGGAGTCAGGAATGCCTAATTACAGGGGAGGGTGGTTCAGAATTGCGCACCTTTCGAGTCCTCGGCGCGTGCGTAATGAAACTTTCCATCGCAGCGCGTGCATCTTGCGATAAAGGAGAAACTGCCTCTTTACTCGGTTATTTTTCCTCTTTCTTGTGCTCTCTCCATTTAGTAGTCTGCCCTCTCCCTCTAAAAGCAATTTAATGGACGACTGCTAGGCCTCTGGTCGTCCGGTGGAAGGAAGAAAGAAAAAAAAATTGGCCGTGCGTGGCTGGGACTTGTTTTTTTTTTTTTTTTTTTTTTTCGAGCCTCGGCTTTATTCGTGCGGAGAGGTATTCTCTTTTTTTTTACAGGTGAGTTTTATTGGATCGTTTCCGTGCTTTTTGACGAGGTAACGCAATCGCTTCTGCGCTCGTATATACCTTCGAGTGTTCTGAGATTGCGAGAATAATTTCTTCGGAGCGAGGGGGGTTGAAGGCTCATTTGACACGTTTTAATATACGCGTTATATTTACCTAACTTGCATTTTTTTTCTTTTTACGCGTAGTCGACTTGAATTTTACGTACCCGTTTTATCGTCCACCGATTTTTTAAATCCCTCTCTTGCACTTTTTAATATCGAGTTTCAAGTCGGAATTTCTTGCACCTTGACAGCGCCGACGGTAGTAAAGTGACGTAACTTTAAAAATTTTTCCTCCTCTTTTATTTTCGTCGAGGGGGAGCGGCGAGCGACGGAGTAAGAGAAAGAAAACGAATTTTTCTTTTAAAAGCTTCTAAACAGTTTATGCGCGAATGCAGAAAATACACTTCAGCGGAATGGCGCAAGTAAGAGACAAAAGATGCACGGAAGGAGGGGGATAAAGGTCGCGCAGACAAGATAAAACTGTGCAACATGCAAATTTTATTTGATTGTACTTTCCATGCGAGAATTTCAAGGTACGTTAAATTTATCTCGACTGTAAATAGCTGCTTTTATTTACACATGCAGATGCTTAAATCATCGACTCTCAAAGCGTCGACGTAAACTCGATACAAAATAAAATCTCGTTTGTATCACACGCGTCACTCTTTGTGAATTCTTTTTCTTTTCAAAACTCGATTTTACTTATTGACCACGAAATAATATACAAGAAAAAAATCACGGTAACTTTTCGACACCAGTCGTGATTTTTATTCACCGCTAAATCCGACTATAATGCCGCGGTCCAGCGAACCCCGGGATCACTCGGACGGAGACGTCAAAAACCGCGCGTTGTGTAAAACAGCGGAAAGATACGCTGCGATGAGGAGTTTCCGGCGTTTTTTTTTTTTTTTGTGTCGACGATTCCGAGGGCGAAGCCCCTGGGGGTCGCGCGTCCGTGGGTGGCCCTTCAGAGGGGACGCTTTCGGCGCTTTTACAACGCGTACGTATCCCAGCGCGAGGAGGAAGCCGACGCGAGCGACTAAATTTTCGTGTAAGAGGCGCGGCGCGTGTCCCACGGTTTACGGCATGTTTATCGCCGTTACAGGTTATTGCGAGGCCCGTCAGGAATCGTAAACGGTTCCTCTCCTCTTTTTTTCGGGTTGATGCTGACGAAAGGGGAAGCCTCGCCACATGATGCTGGATTTTTACTTCCTCTCGCGTGGTTAAATTCTTAGTATGTGTAGATTATACGTCGTGAATGAGTGTAACTTTATATTTACTCGCTAAATGAGTGGATTTATTAAAATGTATCGCGCAAGTTTCTTTGGTGGCAACTTTTTTATCTTTTTTGCTTTCTCATAGAGGAATCTTTGTGACGGTGTAAAAATATGTTTCTATTTGTTACTGCAAAGCACTTATTTAGGTTCAGGAAGTAGAAAAAAGTACTTTTTACAAAACGTCTTTACGTATGTCGTTACCCCGTAACTACTTTTAGACGGTTTAGTGGATCTTTTCCAAATTTTGCACACATGTTGGGTATATATGTTTGTACGATGACCGCTTGAAAATTTCAAGAGTTCCTTATATTAGATTCAATTTTAGAGGTATTTTTGCATTTTTTGAAATTTTTTTGATTTACATATTTCTAATTTTAATGGAAAATATTAATATTTTTCGTTCCTTTTTGTTTCTTTTTAAATATATTTGATGTTATTTTTCACAAAAAACTTACGGAGTTACGTAATTTCAATAGTAAATAGGCTATTCTTGACTATATACTGACTAGCAATTACAGGTAAACTACTTAGGAGTACTTTCGAAAGATAGTTTCCAATTTATTTCAGGAACCAAATAGTTCCTCAGTAGATTCTATAATAGTTGCATCAGTGATTATATAGTAATTTTTGCCAAGTAATTTATTTTTGTAATGGTAACCTTTTTTTATAAAACATCATGAGACACTTTCCCTCGTTCATTATTCTAGTGAATTTCACTGGTGATTATCTTTAATTTACACAATTTTTTTTATAAACTTGAGTACGTAAAGTCTATACGTATTACTTGAACAATGCAATACCTTTTTTAAATCATCTATAAGCAAACTCGCCGACTATAAATCCAGACTCCTCTTTGATCTCCAAAAAAAAAGAAAACGTTTCATCGATCGTACATATTATACATGAGAGAAAAACAAAATCGGCGAAACAGCAGCGAGTCGCGGCAGTATAACGGGAGTGTAAGTCGCCCCCCGAGCGGCAGTGCACACGCGGGAGTCAGTCGGTAATCCAGAATCCAATTCCCAATACTTATATTCAACAGGGGGGAGATCGAGGAGCCACGGCTCGCTCCGATCCGCGATTACATTTCTCTCCTACTCTCAGCGGAGAGACTCACCTCACCACCCCTCCCCCTTTTCCCTTATCCGCGTCGCATCGCTTCCCTTGTTCTCTCCCATTATTCCCGCTCATTCTGCGCCCGCTGGACGAGGGAATGTTTGCCCCTGTAACCGCCCCACGCTTCTTTCTCTTTACTATCTCGTGTCTTACATTTCGCCGTGGGGATTTTTCCACAATGGGGGCGCTGCATTCTTCCGATTGCATGAAATAACGATGTGACTATTTGAGGGACAATGGATTCCCGCAGTGGGATCTTTCAGCGGTCGCGATATTTTTTTCTTTTCTTCTTTTTGTGCTTTGGAGGAAGATTGAGGTGGAGTTTATATTTTAAAAGTATTTTCTTTGATTCGGAGAGTTATGCTTGTTCTTGTTTAATGAAATAACCAGGAAACTCGGCAATTGAGTCCAAGGTTCATTCGAGGCACGGCGCCCTCCGACGGTAATGTGACGTCGAGAGGGAGCGCTGAGAGCAAGGAATTTTTCTTTCTTTTTTTTACCGTATTTTCCTTTTTAGACGGCAAAAGGCGGTCTTTTCTTTATTTCTTATTTCGTGTTCCCATTTTTCGACACTATTTTAAAAGTCCTCGGTTGAATTCACAAAATTCTCTCCTTTATTCCCTTTTGTCTCGAGAATATCAGTTAGAATTGTTTAATTCACTCATGAATTCTTTTGATATAAGGCACATTTTCAATTTTAAGAAAGTTGGGCGCAAACAAATAATATTTATCACACTCGTTTTTTTTTTTTATAACACAATCCGTCGTTTTATCACGATTTAACAATTTAACATCATCGATTTAATTTGTACCGTAGCTGCTATTAACTTTACAATAAAATGATATTATAAGAAACTGGTACATCCACCCGCTCTTTCCGATTGGTACAATATCTCAGACGAATAAATTGAATCCAAATCAAATTCCCTCCCCACCTCCTCTTTTATTCTCCATCCCGAAGTCTTTCCTTGTACATCTCTCAATTTTTCACCCACTCCCAGCGCATCTTCCCCCCTTGTCGATTATCCCCATCTAATTCCCCTTTCCGTCTTCGCGCGTTTTCCCCCCGCCTTTCTTACTCCGGCCCTTAAACTCTCGTTTTATTAGAAAGAGAGACAAGGAGGTACAAGGGGGCGAGGAGGGGGAGAACGAGAGGAGGAAATCTGCAGCAAAATGGATTCGCAGTGGACGCGCGGACCCGATAATACCGTTTCCAGGCGGCTTTTTCTCGCCTCGCTTGCGACTTTATCGTTTCCCGGCGCTCGCCGCCAGATTTTCCTCCCCGGCGCGATTTTTCTCCGGCCCGGAAATGACCCCGGCCTCGCAAATTCGATTTTTCCCATAATGGGCATGATATCGCGCTCTCTCGATCCTACACCTTACTCCCATCTGAATGTATATTTATGCCTATAGAGCGCATCCCATCTCGACCCCGAGTAACGCCACAGTCTCGAGAATTCCTCGAAAATTTTTTTTTTACTCCTCCCACCGCAATATTGTCCGCTCTACTCGATGGTTTTACGAGGCGAATCTCCAGTGTCCGTGCGCTTTATCGCCCTCGCAACTGCACTATTGCTTTTTCCGTCAATATATATATATATATATATATATATATATATATACATCTGTCGACGATATTACACCGAGGGTGTACGAAATAATACAACGAGCTGTTCATTCGAAAAACATCCCCAATTCGAAATAACCGTACTCCGGTAAAATTGACAAGTACACACACTACTTCGCGTAAATATGTTATTTAAATATTTAATCCCGCAGGTATACAGCGAGCGCCGTGCAAAATCCGTCTCCACCAGCCCTGACCCCGATGCGGAATCGCTTTTAAATGCATGCGCCCTGGCAGCGCGGCATTAAAACCGTCGGCGAAATTTTCCTCCTTCAAAAGGCGTAATCAAAGCGACCGAACGAAAAGTTTTATGCCCGTCTAAGATGCGCGAGGAGGGGACGGGCCGTTTACGCCGCGAGCCATCAGGCGAACTTTTTCCGGCGTCGTAATAACGTTTTTCCTATCCCCCCCTCGTCCTCTTCTATATACGAATTGCGCCCGAGCATCTACCCGTTTTTTAACGGCCCGGCGCGCCAAGTTAAACGACACGCCTCCCGGTAAATTTATTCAATTCCGCTAACGAGAAACGGCCGCCCGGGTCGCGCACTTAACGGAAAACGGCCTTGGAAAGCGATTTCCGGGGGTGCGCGAAGCTGCGCGCGACGAGCGTTATGACGGCCGGCCTTTAAGCGCGCGGCCGTTTCCGCGTGGCTCCTATGAAAATTCGCGAGTTTCCCAGAGTCTAGGGCTAAGTTTATGATAATCATGTTGCCCGGGCGATCATACCTTCATGGGCCAAGTTTCGTTGGAGTTGCTCTGAGTGGCAATTATGCCGTGTTCGGTGGAATTAAAAATAAACGGACGTCTTAGGAATTATTATGTGCAGATCTATGAAAGCTTTTTAAATTTTTAATCAACTGAATTATTAATTATAATATGAACTGGATAGGGATTATTAATAAAAGTGCGATAAACATTTATGACTTGTTAGGAGAATTAATTAATCGTGAAAGTCTAACAACTGTGGTGAAATAATAGTAGAAAAATTGTTTTTTGCCTAGCGGGCCGAAAGTGACAACTTTCGCCCCGGCGCCCGTTTGCGAAGATTGCCATTTCGGCCTCGCTAGGCAAAAAAATAGTATACGCACCACGGGAGTAAATAAAGAAAGCCTCAGATCGCATGTTTGCCACCCTCGGCTTCGCCTCGGGCGACAATTTACACGCGATCTGAGACATTCTTTGTTTTTCCTCCCTAGGGGCGTAATAACTATTCTTGTAATCAAAAAGATGGAGTTCGAAACTCGATCATTTGAACTTTTACAAATATGTTCTGCGAACTCGTTGATTACAAACAATTTAATGGAAAACTTTTTTAATTCTCAGGTTAATTTTGTAATATTGTTTTCCAACTGCCGGAAAAAATATCAAACTGATCCCCGTGTGATTTTATTATTATTTATTTATTTTTTTTTCATTTTTTGAGTATGAATTGAAATTGAGCAATTTAAAAAATTGATGTTTAATCTATTCCAATAAATGGCTTACAATAACCAAAATGAAGACTTTCATTACAAAATTAAAATTGGCTTTCATTTTGTTAAAAAGTGTTCAGTAAAAAAAAAAAAAAAAAATTAATTAAAAAGGGGATGAAATTTATCGAAAAATTTATGTTACATACATAAAATGTAATTCGAAATAAGAAGATTTAAATATGTACAATCTCTTATAATTTTATTCATAAATGAATTTTCATAAAATATAATTATCCTTCTAAAGTTTCTCAAATAATTTATCACAATGCGCGCATATTTTCTCGTTGAAAGAAAGAAAAAAACGAATAAAACGTTTTTCCGCAATCCCGAAGCACGAACAGGGGTAAATGGTCAAAATTAACCCGCTTAGTTCCAGCGAAGGAAAATGAAAATTATCCTCAAAAACAATAAAGCCGCCACTCGTAATAAGCATAATCCGGTATCAGAGCCGCAGGAGAACGTCGGTACGGGCTTGTTGAACTTGGAGGCGTCGTGTGAGCCAGGCCGGCGGAGCTCGGCGTGTTGTATACAAATTTCATCGTCCCGAGCGTCAAAATTCAGAAGGCGCGATGCTCCGTTGCTGTGTACATCCTTCGTGTATAAAGCGCAGCCGACGCGCCCCTAGCCGTATCCTGTTGCGCTGGTTCGGGTAAACAACGGCCCTTGTTTATCCGACCCCTACATTTTTTTTCTTTCTATCTTTTTTATTTTTTTATTTTCAAATCAAAGTTTGTATCGACGGGCGCATCGTGTAGGGCATAAATGTTTCAGTTGCGAGCTTCGAGGTTTCGCGCGGCTGATGTTTTTATTTTATTTGGCATCAGAGGGGTGGGGCGCTCTTTTTTAGGGAGGCGAGATACAGAGCGAAAAATAAATAGGTCGATCGGACGATAAATAAACGCTTTGCAGGTGTGCAGTTCTAGATTTTTGGAGGGGACCAGTTCGAGGGGACGTAAACGTTTCCGCTCGTACTCGATTCCCGTTGAAGCGACGACTATAGTCGCGTATACGCATTGCTTTTATATATTTGACTCTTTTCCTTTTTGTTTTGCAGAGGGGACAGTATGAAAATATTTGGAGCGCTATCTGTTTGTAAACAAATATTGTTATGTTTTAAAAAATTCATATTTTAATTTCTGAGGCAATTTCGTTGCCGTGTTTTATATATATATATTTAGAGCAGTCGTATTTTTTTTTTATTATTAAAAATGTTGTATTATTAAAATTAGTGCAAATATGTATACATGTATTGAATCATATACAACATTCAGTATGAAAGTATTAATATAGGCTACATATACGATTATTCTATTTTTTTTTTTTTATTAAACTTAAATAAATTAAACATACGTTTGAAAAATTAAAACGAGATTAGCGTAAAAAGCATATCAATTAGTGTACCGATTTATTTAAGCTTTTAAATTTTTAAAATTGTTGTTTAATTCAACAGAAGCATAAAAAGAGTCATATATGCATTGCATTAAAAATTTTTTTGCCTAGCGGGCCGAAAGTGCCAACTTTTGCCCCGGCGCCCGTTTGTGAAAGTTGCCATTTCGGCCTCGC
>JAWWEN010024349.1:0-17610 GCA_035582955.1 Sycophila texana | reverse complement strand
AGAGAGAGAGAGAAAGAGGTCCACATATAAGAGTTCGGAAGCATAGCTTCTTCCGTGTGGCCCGACGCCACACACCATTTTTTTTTTTGTATAGACTTCAGCAAAATGAACTTCGCTGATGAGCTATTTTAATCCTATATAGTACCTAAATGTTTAAAAAACGAAAGGGTACGAAAAAGATTGTTTGTAAAAGATTTTGTACATATTTAAATTTGAAGTCCAGTAAGTGGATGCAGCGATCGTGATCTCGAAGGATTTCGATCGTGCATACTACTGTGCTTCAGCCTCCCTACCCCTCTCGATTTCTCGACCCTTTTTACCCTGTACCTGCCACCGGTCCACCCACCGGCGGCTCCTCCCGGCCGCAGCCCCTCAAAGCGCGTGCAGTCGACGCTCAGTTCGCGACCGATGCTCGACGCGGCGGCGTGTCGCCGACGTTCACCCCGAACCTGCGTCATTACAGTTTCGCGATCAAAGTACATCGATTTAGATCGCAGTGATATACTTAAAAAATTTTTCCCTGACGTGACTAATTTCGACAAAGTGCTTATATTATCGAGCGCCGAATTTTTTTCCAAATACACGCACAACTGACACTTTTGACGCATCCTCAGCGGCGTTCTCGAGGAATTCATTGCGCAATGCGCTGAATGAATATAAAGTGTTGAACAGTGAAAACAACTGCATTTTTTTCACATCGACAGATCGGGAAGCGCACGCGTCAGGTAAAGGTGACTTGAAAATTTTTGCTGTTGACGAATCAATGCGTAAATAAATCCAGGCGTATCGGCAGGAAGCTTAATTTATTTTTACGGCTGACGTCTGGTAGTCGGAGGCAAGTGGTAAGGAGGAAAAAAAAAAAGGAAAGCACGTAGAGAGCAGCGTAAAAATATGAGACCGCGGCGCGCGGGGGTGGCGCGTTATTAAAGCGCAGTAGTAAAACCCCGGCACTCGATCGTTTTATCGGTTGGGGGAAGAGAGAGGGGAGGGGGCTGGTGCTGTCGACCGGTTGCCGACTCGAAGGCGCCTCGCGCGTAACAGCGCTCTCCGCGGTTCATTGACGTTTCGATGAAAACCCATTGAAACGTCTCCTTTTCGTGAGTTAATGCGAATATCGAGAGACTCAAGTTTGTTTCCAGCGTGGGATTTTTCTTGCGCATTGACGACACGCCGAGGTGGTAAACAAATACGAGCAGCAAATGGGCGGGGGGGGGGGGGGCGGTTTTCATTGCGCTGTAAAATTTTCATGCTCTTGATTAATTTTTAATAAGGCGCTTTTTAATTACAGTTTTTTGATGGATCATTTTACGAAGTAATTATTAATAGTAAGTTAATACTTTAAGGAACCTGTTGCTCTTGCTTTTGTTGTTACAATTGAAGCTGGTGTTTTAAATTAGAAAAATTAAAAATACTATATCGTACCCGTTTGTTTCTGGAAATTAAATGATTTTTTTTTAGATTTATCACTATATCGTTCAAATTATACAAGTGATCGATAAACAGTATTACTTCGTTGTACATTGTATTTGTAGATGTCCGAATTGTTATCCTTCTATTTATATACACCTGATTATTATAGTAAAAAACTTCGCTTATTAATCTCCCATCTCCCGACAGACACTCTACATTTCCTCCGAAAAGTTTAATGAAGGTTTCCTACCGCCGCGCGTACATCATATAGAATCCAATCTATTGATATTACCTATACACACCATTAATTAAGAGGACAATGACATTCCTCTTCTAAATTTACCATCCCGCCCGAATAGATAATATCACCCTAATTAGATTCACTCATCCCGCTTAAATAAAAGTACTGATTATCTAAAAGTGCACTGGGAGAAAATCCAATACTCGCCCCATCCTCTGGTTATACCACCACCATAGCAACAAGCGTTCAATCTTCATTTACCGATCCGCGGATATACAGCACTCTTTCGCGCTCGCTTCGCCGAATATATGCATAATTGGCGACGGGCGCATCGGAGCGGGCCGCGAAGGATGCCGCGCTACCTCGAGCTAATAATTGACGAGGCGCATCTGTCCACCCAATCCTGCACCTCGGTCGCGCTGGTCCAGATCGCACGGCGTGAATAGTTGATGGGCCGCGCGCGGGCTCAACGAACTCCTCGCCGATTAAAGGACGCCCCATCGGCGGGGCCTCCGCGAAATAGCGATCGTTCTATTTTTGCACGGCGGAAGAACCGCGCCGCCGCCGACGCCACAGCCGCCCTCGTCGAGTGGATTCGGGGTCGTTGAACCCGCCCATTGATCCCGCACGCGCGCGCGGATGCACCGACGGCGCCTCTTTAAAAAACGAACGAACGCGCACACCGGCCCCTGAGCGCGCGGATTTATCGCGGTCTCTTTATTATATATTCATTTTTTATGCTGTGAGTCGTGTGTGGTTCTTCAAACTCCTTGGAGCATTTTGAGGTGTGGAGATTGGCGGAGGACACTTCGGCACTTTTCGACGAATCACTTTGGACTCGCGAGATTTCGCTCGTGCGGATGCCGAGGGGACTCTGAACGTTTATCTGCTTTTACGAGCTTTTTACATTTTTCATTGGCTTTTCATTTGACTCTGAATGACTTTTGAGAAGGTTTCAGTCATTTTTATTAATTATTCACCGCTGTAATAGACCGTTAAAATTTGCACTCTTTGGATAACTTGTATTCCTCGTGAGATGTTCTACTAACATACACAATGTTTTAAATTATTGAATTCGCGAAGATGGAAATCATTAGAATTTTTCTAAAAGCTTCAGTGAACGATCACCAAAGATTGACAATGACAAACATCTCGCAACGCTTGATCAATTCACCGACAAAAAATGTAATGCATGGTAAATGTCGGTAAAGTGGAGCAAGCTTTTTTAGCCGAGGCGCGAGTTCGGTGCGCAACGAGAGAGAGTAAAAGGGCAAAAAAAAAAAAAAAAAGAAAAACAGGCAAGCTCTTTGGCTTCGTCGATCCGCGGCCGTCCATAAAATTTTTTTCGGCGTCGCGGACACGTACGGCTCTGACCTAAAAAAATACAAGAATTGGATTCACCTCCCGTCGCAGTAGTGACAGGTACTCGATAAACTCGCGCGTCGAATAATGGTTGATGCGCCCGGCGCCTGGCCTCATCTTCGACCCCCGGAGATTTCCGTTTCGTTTCGCACTGTTTCTTCCCGAGGCAATCGCGCGAATCCTTTGGCGGGGACTTTTCATTCGTGGATCGAACGTGGTATCGGATTTCACCAGGCTGGGTCTCGCGCCCTGGGCAAAGGGTCAAACTCTCGGTTGTGGAGTCGACGCGTGGATTATTGGATTCGCTGCCAATCGCTCGTCGGATTTGGCCTGTAATTTTTGTAACACCTGCTTTACTGTAATAATTGAAAATCACACGATCATATCATTATCATATTTGATCTTTATTTTCTCTTACCTTTTAACTGCGTTCTTTTTCTTTATTATTATTTTTTTTTTTACATCGTAATTTATTTAAGAAAAGCTATAGAAAATAATTGCAAGTTCAATGTTCGAACGTTCAAGCGGACCTTATCGACAAGGTGTAATCGAACATATCAATTACGTAGCAAGCGCAAGGGTCCATAAACCGTGGTTTTATTACGATCTCGCGGCGCAAACGCACCTTCGCCAGTCGGCGGCGCGTCTGAGCAATGACGCGGCTCGTAAATCATAATAACTCTATCGTCGAGTTAGCGCGGCCCGGCGTAAAATTCGTGCGCAGCGCGCAAGAGTCTGGCGCGCGCTCGTGGGTCATTAAGGGGTCGCATTGCCGCCGCTGCCGTAAAGGGAGTTTACGGGTATGCGAGGATTTCGCTGTGAAGCGCCACGCTCGCTCCCTTGGTTAACGTCGAATTGCATCTGCGGAGAACGCTGCAGCCGTATGCATTTGCACGCGCGCGCGCGCAGGAGGTACCTTCGTCTTTTTTACGGGATTATTGACTCCGCCGTGGTGCTGCATTTCGCGCTCCGTCTCTGTCCCTTCGCCGGGCTTAATGGAGAAATATGCGGAGGACGTAACTGTGGCATGCGCAGCTGCATGTTGGACTTCGCTTCCTTGAATCTCACTTAGCGGAGCCTTATAGTTGGATAATTAATGCTCCTAATTAATAACGGAAATGTGAATAGTGGCGATTTTTAGTGGGACGTTTGTTACTCTAATGTTTGCCTTGAGTAATTCACGATGACAGAGTGCATATTTCACTTAGGGACATAATTTTGCGCGTGGAATCCACAATGAGGGGGGAAATTAATCTGCGGGGTTTATAAAGATGTATGAGAAAGTGGGTGAATTGTTATAATGAGTGATAGCTTTTCAATTGATGTATAGAACGTGACAGTAAGATAATCGGACTTCACTTGAATTTATTTGATGTACAGGGATAAAAGTTTATAAACCTTAATATATCAATCATGGTATAAAAATAATTTGCGCCTGAATAATCTTGAATTCGCGCAAGTGCTTAACCGATCATTCAACGTGATTGACGTAACGTATTACCATTCAACCGTCTTACCAGTCCCGTCATTATCTACTTAAAGAGATTTCTTCTGTGATATGGGTATCTGATAGGTTATTTATTTTAAGGATTTAAACTGTATACAACCATCACTCTTGGTTTTCTAAAGTGGAATTAAAATTGTTCAAGAAAAATGTTTTGACATATTTTATATTTATAAATGTTTTCAATAATTATGGCAGGAGAGAAATGTTACTTTGTAAGCTAGGTGTTACCGTAAATTTTACTTTTTTCATCACGTTACAACACTTAAGGGTTGTAATCCTGATGATGAATAAAGTTGTCGAGATATTACAACAGAACACTTTTTGAACACTTTTATGTTAAAATACATTTATTTTAGCATTAAACTTCAAACGATTTATTTCAAACATGAAAATGGCTTGCAATAAATTTTTGCATTAGATTCTTAATTTTTGAACTGCAGTAAAGGAGTTTAAGAATTAAGCTTAATTAAGTTAACTGAAAAATTTGATGAAAGATTTTGCCGCAAGTTCCAAGGGAAGTTCTCCGAAACCCCAATGAGGCGATATAGGCGCTCAAAGAGATTCACGACCCCCGCGGTATACGCTCGCACGCGAATCCAATGACCACATATAGTAAGTTGTATACGATGGCTCGGCGAGTTCGACGAACCTCGAGCGCGCTGGTCAGTTATTTTCGTGCGATTTATTTCACCGGCGAGCGCACACGCGAGAGCCGCGAGGTCCCGGCACGCGCGCGTCGCCATGCAGACGGCTGTCAAACATCGGCGACGAGCGGGCAAATATTCGGCCGGCCCCGGCGCTGAATTATGCAACAACCCGTTTACTGACCTCCATAATAACCAGCCCGATCTAATTAGCCGCGCTTTTTCCGGCCGGCGAACGGCGCGTCATCCCGTCCTTGTCGCGTCGTATATAACGCCGCGGCGTGTTTTCCTCGCTGTCGGGCAAATAGAACCCGCGCCGAGCAAATCGCTTTTCGTTTTTCGCTTGTACAATAGCGAGGGCGTTTTGGATTTTTCGGGCCGGTTTGCACGCGGACAAATTGCATCGGACAACGTCGCGTCCAATGCAATCAGCCGCGGCGGCGACATTTTTCGTCTCGGCTAAGAAGCGAGTGCAGCAGCTTAAAAACTTTTCAATTTCGTTAGTGCAAGAGCTTTTTTTTTGGATTTTTCATTGCGATTCGTTGATCGATACGGGCGCGCGCTTCTCTTAAGCGACTCGACGTTTGCACATATACGACCGAAAAAAAAAAGTACGCGGTGCAAAGTGTATAATACGACCGGCTCTCTCGGTGAAATAAATTCGCGGACCGGTGCGTTGCGCGCACATAAAATCCGCAAATTCCGCTCTCGGCATTAACCGCGGGCACTTATGCCTCTCGGTTAACCAAACAGCGAATTTTCGCTCCGGCCTAATACTAAGCCGAAAAAAGAGAGAGCGCCTGCTCGCTCGACAATTTGCGTCCTCGGCTCTTTTACCCGGCGTGCCGCGGCGGCAGCCTCTTTTTTTTTTTTTTTTTTTTTTTTGCGTCCAACCCGAAAGAGCGAGAGAGAGGAAGAGGGGAAAAAAGGGGAGGAACGAGAATCTCTAACAATTGACAGATAGCCGTGCCGCCGGTGAAAAAGCGCTGGGGGTGCAGGAGGGGGGGGGGGGGAATGCGCGCGGCTTTGGAGCGAATCCAATTCCGGAAGAAAGGCACGGTGCGCGCGCACGATCGTACGGATTTTCCTTTTGGGCGGCGGGAGCGCGCCGCGCGTGTGTGTATAGCAGGGCTCACCTCCTTCGCTGCTTCCCTTTCCGCTCCGTTTTGTATCCACGGCGCGCGCCGCGGGGATTCAAAGACGCGCTCCGACCCCGGGCCGAGCGGAGCGTTACCGCTTTAACCGCTCGCTCCTTTTAACCGGAGTATTCGACTGTCGAAGGGCTTTATTCGCTCGGTAGGAGGAAATAGAGAACGATGTTAGAGACGAGCGTGGCTTCTTTTACTTTCTATAGTCCTTTTCTCCCGTACACTTTCTTTTTTTATCGGTTGCGATGTCAGCCAATCGACGGTTTTGATGTTTTTGCTCGATGCAGTGATTGTTGGCTCGAGATTTTCTCTCGTAAATTTTTAATTAACTTTACTGAATAAATGAATATTTTTTTTATTACTCTGCACTTAATTTAATTATTCTTTGTCTTTTTTACAAGGTAGATTAATTCAAGGTATTAATGTCAAAGGTACTCTTTAAAGTAATTTTTTTATTTTCTTGCTGTTATAATTATAAAGATGAAACGAAAATAAAACCTCTAGAATGACTGCAATCTTTTTTACTTGTCGTTGGAATGACACAAACCATTTATAAAGCTTATTTTATTTCAGCGTAAATTTCAAGGGATAACTGCTTTTATATTTTCGTCATTTTATTTTCGCGAATCAATATCAATGCATCTGTCGTTTAAAATTGCCCAAAAAATATTTTATCTTTGTCTAAAATCTTCCTCATTGTGTATATATATAGTCTGATTATTTATGAAAGTCCCTTTAACATAACGTATAACAGTACTTTAAATCAGATAATAATTGTACTTAATAATTATTTGTTAAATTACGCAGCTACTTAGATTAAAAAAAAAAAAAAAATAAAAAAACAGAAATATCAAATTTATTCCGACGCTCGCATATCACATTTGAAAGCCACTTTTGGTAGCACATAGGCGATACCCTTCTGAAATCGAGCATACGTACACGTACAAATCCTTGCCGGGAACTACCCGTTGTCTTACGGTGCTCGTGCCCAACTAAAAAGCTCGCGCGCGTTGACTCCTTTTCGCGCGACTCAGAATCATCTTCGTCAAACAAAAGTTTCATTCTCGCGCGCGACTTTTCTCGCCTTTGTTAACTCCTGCAGCTCTTCCTCTCAAAGCTGCTTCGCTGTTTCATCTCAGTTTATATCTCGACGAAAGTAAACATTCAGGTCCTTCAGCCGAAATTTGCAAGAGCCTCGTGCAAACAATGGCTTGACTTGGTGCACATTTTGGACACATAAATTCTTCGAATCGCATATTCACGCATCAAAGAATTATGTTTACTTGCTGCGAGGATTTTGATTACAGGTCGCATCTTCTCGCTTTCCATCGGACTTTCGCGCTCCGGCGATCGAGTACTACTCCCCGTGTCTGGGGTGTAATGCGCGCGGCTTTGAGGAGCAGTGAACCAGCCCTCGACAACCTAAACGAAGCCTTAAAGAGGGAAAATGAAGCTCGCCGGCTGCGCGCGTCTCCAGCCGCAGGGGCGCGAACGGGAAAGAGAGCGCACGAGGGAAACCCATTGAGGTAGCACTATTGTAATTCAAGAGTCGCTCTCGCTCGGTCTCCCTCCCTCCCTCTATTTCCTGCGCGCAGCCGTACTTTTTCATGCGTGTCGACAATGAAGACTGATCCGCGCACGCAGAGATTTGTTTTCGGCGGCTTTTTCTCGTTTTTCCGCCGCTTAGCAACAGACGAAGTCGCGCGCGCGCTCTGTAGTTTTATGCCATGCGCTTGCGGGTCCCCTTACCTTTTTTTTTTGCTTTTTTTTGTAAATGTAGCTCATTATAGCCTTTCTGTTTGTTCATTTGCAACGCGGTGTTGCAAATAAAACAAGTGTTTAACTTGCTTCGCGTGTGTAAGCTGAATAAACAATGAGGTCTCATTTTTATGTTTTAGCGTTTTGATTGTTTCTCTCGTTTTTTAAAAGTATCCTGTTTTTCAGAAGTGTTTTTTTTTATTTACGACAATGGTAGGATTAACGCAAATAATAATTCGATTTTGTTGTTAATTAAAAAGTAGTGAATCTTCGGTTTGGAAACTGTTGAAATTCTTTTAATGAAAAGTTTGCTGCAAATATCGTAATGGCGCGTGACGAGTGCAGCAATTGTATAGTCAGCGATCCAAAGTTTTTGGGTTCACCGTAAATTAACTAAAAGCTTTCAACTGAAATTGAAACTAGAGGATAATTTGGATGAGTACAAACATTTTGCAGTCATGAGAATCGCCGGTTGTACGTAACTCCTTCAATTAGTTGAGTTCCATGTGGTTTTTCAGCGGCTTGCCCATATCATGCTCGGAAGCGCGCAAGCTGCGCTTCTAATCAGCTCGACCACAACCGCACCATTGCATTATCGCCCGCGATTTAGAACCTATATTGAGTATTTCAATTGAATTTAACTTTAACTGAATATTACGTAATAAGTGATATAAAAAATTCTTTTAAAATCTTTCTCAATATTTGTTCTGCACGATGCGGAGAAAAATTCTGTACTAAAAATTGGAATAGTAAATTTTAATATCCCGCATAGTCTGACATTATTGAAAAAATTTGCAATAGGTAAGAAAAAAAAAAAAAAAATAAAAATGTAATAAAATTTACAATTTTTCCAATAATATCAACCCACGTGCAATTAAAATCGACTATTGCAACTTTTAGTAGATCTTTGCTCTTTATGTAAAAAAAACTACAAAATAATATATTTTCTTAAATAATTATCACGAAGCAAGTCAGTATTTTTCTTTCTTTTTCTTTTCTTACAATAAGATGATCATACCATAAACCCTCAGCATTAATTCCATTCCGTAGTCCGTCGGTTAGTTTATTGATGCAACGTCCCCATCAATGGAGTGAACTTGAAATCTCGCCGAGAGTCATGCAATAACAAGATAAAAAGGACCGTCTCGCGCTCGCTGCAGGCTTAGAAAAGGATACAGACCTTAACCCCCCCCCCCCTCCAACCTTGACTGGGTTCTCCCGTCGGCGATCGCCATTCTGCCATTCTGACGGTGGCGCGGTGTCGCTCACGAATTGAAGAGCGGGTCCTTGCGAGGCAAAGCCCGCCGATGTAATCCAAATCCGCGAATTTATGATAAGTCGCTGCTCCGAGAGAGCCCCGAAAATGCTGTTCTCCATTTTCACCCTCGATACAGCGGCTCCCCTTACGCAAACTGATGCTGCGTCGCCCATACATCCCTCGAGCTGTCGATGCGCTCGCACTCGTAAAAATTCGTGTCAATGTATATCCTGGAGATTTAGGGAGCTAAGAAGATAATGCGAAAACCGGATTTAACCCCAATTGGATTTCATATTTTTATCGGTCCCTTTTTTACGTAGTTCACAATTTTTAACGACTTACATCGATTCGCGAGTGCAGGTAGGATAAAAAGTAACACTTTAGTTCAGGATTTTAAAAGAGTACTTTTATATACGTCTTGGAAGCTTATTTTATATAACAGATTAAAATTCGGCTTTCGTTTACTATAGAGAATAAATTTAACTTGCTTTATCGCATAGACTGTTTCGGATCACATCGAAATAAACTATCAGAAGGAGCCTGCAGTCCCCTCAGTTCAAAGCCAGTCGAAAGCCACTCACGCGTAGACGAGCAGCCTGACGCCTCCAAAGTCGTCAAGGCGGTACTTGCTCGCACCAACTGCATCACCAGCATCCTCGTCCCGGAGAGCGCGGCACCACTTACCGGCCTCGGCTTTTTTTTTTACTCCAGCAGCCATTCACTGTCCCCGAGTCGGCTTTAAATCACCGGAGTGCGTTTGAAAGGCGTGGAGACGCCCGAACGCGGCCCTACGCGTAAAAAGTACCTGTGAAGGGTGTGCTGATCCTTTAACGCGCGCCGCAAGGGCGCCATTCTCTCTCGTCGCTTTTTTTTGTTGTTGTCGACTCCCCCGAACTGGGGGACAGCCACCCCCAGGGTCGAAGGCCACCTCCGCGTGTTTTCGAATACGGGAAGTCGTTCGAGGGATGGTGAGCTAGTATATATAGCGGCCTTCACGGCTTTCCAGAGGGAAGGGGAACTTCGTACGCAGTGTCGAATGTCAGATCTGACGCGAAACGATTAATCTGGTCGAGAAGGGCTGAGGTTTCTTTTGTAATCGAGGCCGTGGAATTTCGAATTTTCCGAGCTTCGTTTGTTCTGCTTTCAAGTTTTGAGCTAGGAAAAAGTGAATTTTTTGGGGGGAGTCTAAAAAACCTTTATATTAGCATAAAAGTTTGAATGAAACTGGGGAAACAGTGCTGCAAAAATATTTCTGTGGAATTGGATTAGCTGACGGTTACATCGATTTTTTCCTCTCGGTCAAACGGAAGGCGAATCATATTTACCCAGTATTTTTGTGTCGTCCATTCTTGGTACTATTCCTATCACTAAATCCAGTCGCGTCCGCAAACGTTTAAATATAGAATAAGCTTTCGTTATGGCCGAAGAAATTCGAAGAATGAAGGGAAAAGATGGAAATACATCCGGTCAATAAATAGGAAATTCCCTGAAACGTATATATACGCGGAACTATTGTTTATATTTATTTTAGTTTATCAAATTCAAACAATATCAGAAAATTAAACTGTTAAAAAAAAAAATAATAATAAAATAGAAACTGACTACATTTGTCCAAAACAAATAATAAGTTCGGAACTGCGTTTGGGAAAGTTGAAAGCACGGGGATGAGACAGAAAAGGAAAAAAGAGAGTTATGGAAGTTGATGTCGAAGCACGAACTCAAACGGCCCGGTGAGATTTAGCGATTGCATTTCACTTCTTTCCAAACTTCTGCGGGTTTGTACAACGCCCCTGTCCTGCAACGTTGAAATTCTTGCGATGTCCATCAAATCGACCGCGGTATTATCTTCCACGGGGATTCTATACATTTTTCTTCAGATACTTTCTGCATTTTTAGCCTCGTGTGTACAAATAAAATATACAGTTGAATAACTATTGGCTACCGTTCTATCACATAATAATATCGACAAATCAAAGACTAATAAGCTAAAGCAAAATATAATATTGGACATTTTCTCACATACTTTTTATTCATAGAAATTGAATAATTAATACAGTAAGCTAAACTACATTTAACGTTGCTATCGTGAAAAAAATAAGCGTCACCAGATTTTACGCTCCAATAATTAAGATACATTTCCACAATTGCGCGAAGCATCGCAAGTCCAATTGGACATTCCAAAACACAACCGATTACAATTCCATTCCCTCAATCTCGCGCGCCAGTCATCGCCATCATCCGCGCTCTCGTTTCCTTTAATTGTCGGACGATACGCGGCCCCATTCTACTTTCTCGTTGCCGGGGGAGGGGACGAGGCGAGAGCCCATTAAGCGGCCGGCGCCACCAGGTGATCCTCTCCTCGCTCCGAAATTCACCCCGCCGCCGCCGCCAGTCTACAACCGAAATTTGATGGTGCAATTTCCGTGGGAGGGCCTCGCGCCCGCGCACCCGTAATATCACCGATCGAGTCTGCGGAGTCGCGCGCTCGGTCAGCCGCCTCTCTCTCTCTCTCTCTCTCTCTCTCTCTCTCTCTCTCTCTCTCTCTCTCTCTCTCGTCGCGTTTGCGAATTGGCGGCGTCGGCGTAGTCGCGCGCGTGCCACTCGCGCCGCTCTTCCGCCAGCTCAGCTGATTTAACGGTCTACTTGCAGGAGGCTACGGCGACGACTGCCGGAGTCCTTTAAGGGGATGTTATGGGCTATGTAAGGAGACGGGCGTTTTATGCCTTAAGGGATGCTTCGGGCTTTTATTTACTTTTTGGTTCGCGTTATATATTTTTCAGCTTTACTTTTTTACGCTTTGCGTTACAACGCAATGAAGATTATGACTGTTCTAACATTTATGAAGTAAAAATAAAGTGGTACGTGTTTGTGAGTGTACGCGGGCTCACTAATACGCTGTGCACACGTCTTTCTGGTCGTACGAAAACAACAAGCTGTTGACCCTTCTTGTTTCTTGATATTTTTGTTTGCAGCTAGGGTGTGTGAGGTAAAGATTTTCTAGAAAAATGTTTTCGCAAATTCTTTATACAGTTCTATATACGGTATAGCTTCATGCGTACCTCGACAGGAGTATAGAAGATATGTTGTATTTGCATTATTCGTGCTCCACGTTAAAGTTTTAGAAGAAAAAAAGAAAGAAAGTAAGAGTAATAAGGAATTCCAGTCGCGGCCGGCTGTCTGGAATCGCAGGGAAGATATAATGTAGCGCTCGTGTAGGAAAGTGCGTTCGCTCTTGAACATTCGAGGCATACACGCATCTTCGCGTATCTCCATGCCCCGACTTTTGAAATTGTTACGTGGAAGACTACTTCAGACCCTTTGAATTGCTTTCTACAATGAAGAAGCTTTTACACAGGAACACACAGCTATCGCTTTGTTTTTTTTTTTTCTCATTGCATAAAAGCTTGAGCTATTTACTTTCAGATGGGATTACACTGTAGTATTATATTCGCTCTGCATTATTTCGAATAGTTTTTCAAGTCTTAGGAAAAGTAGAACATCCCCTTTCTATTATACTACTTATTCTGATCTCTTCAGTGAATCCCGCTAAGATAGTTTTGAAATTAAGCGATTGAAAAACTCATCTCAATTAAATCGTTTTTTATTTTCTCTTCAAATCCTCGCTCCTTAACATTTTTTCCGAGGCCGGTATAATGAAAACCAATTTCATTTCGCGAATCCTAATCAGATTTCGAAACTTCGCCTAATAGTTTTCAAACAGCAAGCTCCCTCGTTATACATATAAAACGCCGCGGAAATCTCCAACATTTTTCCTCAAATATTTGCCCGGGAAATGTGATTTTAGATCGTTCCACCCCTTTATTCCCCCCATTTTTTCTCCTACGCGCTCTCGGAAAAAAGACCTTTAACGATCGCGCCCCATCCGCGACTAGAGTTTTAATTAAAAGCGGCTAAAAATAAAGGCGGGAAGACCGCGAGGCGCGGGCGAAAAGATAGTAAAAGCTGTGGCAACAGAGACTACAGGACAAAGCACCCGGCCGAAAGGGCCTCAAAGAGTTACGGAGGTAAGCAAAGTATACCTATCGAGTTAAAGCGAGAAGTAAGAAGAGAGGGGGAGAGAGAAAGGGGTAGATAGAAGAAAAAACGAGGTGGAACGAGTCGCGGGACTACGTCTTCTTCTTCGCGTTCTGGTTACCATGGCGACCCATGTGGGACGCGGAAGAGCGATGGATGGGGAGTCGCGAGCAGCCGCTTCACCTTGCCCACCTCGACCGTGAAAGACACGACGATCCCTTTGTTGCACAGCTGCCGCGCGACGCACCGGCTGCCCGCTGAAGTCGCGGGTGAAGTCGCGCTTCGACGCCCTGGAGACTAGCCCTTTGACTCCGATCCTCATCCCTATACCTATCGCGCCCTCCTCTGCGATCTCTTATTAATATAGGCGAACTTCTTCTGCTTGACTTTGGGGTGGGGGTCCGACCTCCGACGGTGCAGCGGCTCGGCTATAGCTGGCTGAACTTTTATGGTCGGAAAGAAAGTTTACCTATTAAATATTTTCTTTTTGGGCTGGGATCCTTCGGTAAACTGGGTTTTTTATGGAGGTAAAATAATTAAAGGATACTGGATGATCGAACGAATTTTTATTGTAGTTTTCGTTGAGAAAAATGCACGGGAGAAAGTATTTTATTATTTAAAAAAGTATTTTATATTTAAAAAAAAAAAAAAAAAAAATTACTTTACACTTGTATAAGATATTCGCACGATTAATGAATTAAGAGTTAAATTCATTTATTTACTCTTGTGAGTCGAACCCACTAATCACCAATTAGAAATCCGAATAGACTTCTATCAGATTTCTAAATGCGCATAATTTTAATTTTAACATCTGTGCTGAAAGGGTTAACCCGAGCATCAAGTTTCACTCTTCAGTCGAGCCTTCGCGTCTCGTCCATCAACGAGCTGCGACTCGCGTTTCAAAATCAAGTTAGCCAATTTTCAACTCGTTACGTCGTTTGCGCGCCCGAGATCAGAAAGTAGGTGCACCGCGCGTGTACGATCGCTGATGTCGTTCGAGCCGCGCCGGCATAAAAGAATGTGTTTAAACTGCCATCGAGGCATCGTCGACGTTTTCTCCGTCGCTGCTGCTTCGGGGAGGGGGAGGAGCGAAACAAGCAGCTCGAAATTCCCATTCAACGTCGTGCGCCGCGCTCCGGGGCTAAAAATCCTCGAGACCCTCGGCGCGAATCCCCCTTCGCTCCCCTACCTCCATGCACATGTTAAAGTGTCGCGTACAATGCAACGCGATAATTAGTGTCTGTGTTAAAAGTCTTTTGGTCTTGGGCTAACGACCCTACTCCTTCCTTCCCGCGTATAGCCCGTACTCTAGATCCATTTTTTTTTTCCGAGCGGCATCTCGAGGCGGGCGGTGTACGAGATCGGGGGGCCCCGACGGCGACGGCGCCCACGGTTGCGCAAGACGGCATTGCCGACTTCGCATCTCGCTTCCGTCGTGCTTTTTAGCGCGTATTTATTTCGCAGTTGCGAAATACTGCGGGATGTGTGTTGCGGGTCTGCGTGGTAGGGGAGGGGCTTTAGAATTTAAAAAAAAAAGACTTTCTAAGCATTTTTTTTTTTGTTTAGTTTCTTTTTATAATTGAGTTAGTTATACTTAAAAATGTTTAATTTTTTATGTTACCTTTTTTTCCAATGTTTTACACCGTAAATTGTTTGTAAACCATAGAATCCTTTACGTGTGTTTTATGTTTTGTAAGGATGTGATTTTCAAAGAAATATTTGAATTGATTGAGGGAATACATGATAGTCATAAAGTTTAAAAAATTACATTTTAATAAAAAAAAATATATCTTTGAACATTCAACGCCACACGGATTGTAAGATTTCGGATGTCTCTTGAATCATTTCCTTTTCAACGCACATTTTAACTCTTCTTCCTGCCTTTTTCCCTAGCAGTTCCCTCTGACCGTAGCTCGGGCGTGCTTGTACACACTTTTTGTCAACCCGGATTCAAAATAAAGAAGGTGGGGGCAATTACTCTTGCCTTTAAGAAACGCCCGGGTGTACACTTCGTTTTACTTGACTCGCCTTACATGACCGATGATGGATGTAAAGTTACTTTTTCTGATTTATTCGCCTTGAATTGTCAGGGATTTTTATTTCTCACTATTCCGTTGTGCCACGACATGATGTTTCAAAATTAAATAATACACCTGAATATAAATATGTTGCATTTCGATTCACTATTTTAATCGCGTTACAATATACAATTATAAATGTGACAAATAATAGTGAATAATCTTTTAATTTAATTATAGTATTTCGGTAAAAACAACGTTTCGTTCGTAAATTTAGCAGACGCGTTTGAATTACGAGTGTCAAGGACGATTTTACTTCTGAATTCAATAAATAATTCTCACGTTTATATATTTTATAGCGACCGTAATCGTTGGGTGGAAATTGGTTTGCCCGATTTTCCACCCCAAATTAATTTGACCTAATTTGCAAATGCACTGCAGTTATCGCAAATAATTAAAAGTCCATTCGGCCATAATAACGCTCGGGGAAGACCTCGAAAAACGGAAAACCGATACATACGTTAGCCGCGCGTCGGCCCAATTGCGTGCCCCAGCGCCGTAACCCGTTATAATTGAAATTTTCACGTATAGTGTATGTGCATGGGGTCCGGCACGCTCGCACGCTCAACTAATTATTAGGCGTGCGCTTAATGATTCATGCGCGTAATTATGTGTCGGTAAATAACAGATATGGAGCACGAAAATGCCTCTGTGTCTTGTCTCCCGATTTGATTTTCGCACTTGCATTTTAATATCACAATTATGTGTACTTTTAAATATTGGATGGGAAAGTATCCGCATATGTTCGTTTTTCGACTTGGGATCGGTATACCATCAATGAAAAATATTATTGAGTTTTTAAACAAATTATTATTAAACGGGAGCAACGAGTTAATAGCCGTAAAATCTGATCTCGTTGGAGAAAGTAACTTTGGGAATTATTATTTACGCAACCGGAGATGGTCGATAGGAAGGGAAGATAATAATAAGAGCTTGATGACATTAAGGGTAAGTGGAGGGTGCAGTAGAAGCGTAGCGTGGGATAGCAGTTACAAACAGGTGATTAGGCTGCAATGAAGTGGACAAGAGCAATATTGCTTTCAGCAAGACTGACCATTATTTACTCAACCTTACCTGATACCGAAAATTCAGGAAATATAAACGTAAGGCAAACTTTAAAATATATTCAAGGATTGAAGTGCCATTTTATCGAAATAAAAATAAAGATTTTACTTGACATTAATATAATAACGAGCGATTAGCGATAATAGGCGATATAATTATAAAATCGAGGTCAAAATGTTCAAAAAGACTTAAATTGACAGAAAGGGTCGAATGTATTTTGATAATCGATAGCGACAAGAGGAAACTACTTATTATTAAATTTTAACCAGTAAAATGAGAATTATCTGTACTTTACGATATCCATTTATGACTGATTTGATAGAGATCACTTTTCATGGCATAATTGCTTGGTAGCTGTATTCGCTGATGTAAAATTTTGATATTTTCAGTTTATTTTTATTTGAAGTTTAAATGATCTTCGTAAAAGTTAAAAGTTAAGTTCGTAAAAAAGAATCGATACTCGATAAACAATCGAAGATTTCTTCAAATTAATTCCAATTATTTTTCTTATGACGTTTCAGCTGGCATTTTTGGAGAAAATTACTCTACTTCGAACAAAAAAAATTATTTTCAGCTTAGCACTAAAACAATCCCAAAAAAACGTCGAAACAGACGAATATCCGTCTGTCTAGCTTTTTGCAACGGCGGCCGTCATAACGTGTGGAGATTTTCGCGCACTCCGGCGCGGTCACGCGCAGCTGTCGCCGATTTCATTATAAGTACGTGTATTCAGCCGGGATATTGCACATAACACGGTGAAACTAAAGAGAAAACGTATGCCCGGCGCGAGAGTCAAATTTAGAGCGTGCGCGAGTGTACCCTCGCACCCCCCGTACTATAGGGCCGATCCACCGGCGCGTTGACCAGCCCTTCCTCGCCTGCACAACCCCGCCGGACCTTTAAACCTCTCGAAGCCAAATTGCATCGCACCCTCGCTTAAGAACACTCAAATTATCCCAGGTCCTCGGGTTTTACTCGCCATTAAAAAACACCTAATAGCCCGACTTTGCCGGCCCGAGTCGTTGTCCGTGCGAGTATTGTCGCGCTGAGTACTGCGGTGATTTGGCGGGGGGGGGGGGGGGGGTAGCCGCGGCCTTTAATTCA
>JAWWEN010024328.1:0-17633 GCA_035582955.1 Sycophila texana | reverse complement strand
TTTATCACTATTATTTAGAGATGCAGACATCTCTATGAGAAAGCATTGTGCCAGTGCAGTTGGCAGCGTTTTTTTAACTTTTACACTGAGAGAATTTTCTAGTAAAAATCACGGTGATTTTTCCGTAAAAATTATGTGAAAAAACGTAATTGTGAAACGGTTGGCAATATTGTTAATTTTTACGGGAGTCACCGTAATGTTTATCAGAATCTTGGACGGTTGGTCGAGCTTTGTAAATTATACAAAAAAAAAAACTGTAATTTCGTGCGAAAATCTCCCCGTAATTTTTACAGGGTTTCTCTTGTAAAATTTACAAAACTTAGTCTACGGCCGTTCAAGATTCAGGTAAAAATTACGGTGAATTTCCCGTAAAAATTTACAGTATTGCCAACCGTCCCACAATTACGTTTTTTCACGTAATTTTTACGAAAAAATTCTCCCAATGTACGTAGGATGGTCTGGAGCTTACCCAAGCAAGTATCACGGCTGCAATGACCGGGAAAATGTTTATACCCGACGGGGATCGCTGGTGCAAGTAAAACTTTAGTAATTTTATTTTATAGTCTATTTCTAGTAATTTTGTTTATAGGTATAAGGTTATCGTTGCGGTTGTTTTTTTTCTTTCTTCCTTTTTTAACTTTTATATATTTATTATATACAAGGAGCTGAAGCCAAGAGCTTGCGCAAGCGATTATCACGGCTACAATGACCGAGAGAATGTCTATTCTACGGTAAAACTGGTGCAAATTTGTAATATCGAAAACACATGCACTTTGCCTTAAGAGAAAGAAATTTAAGTTTTGTACAACAGAAACAACTAGCAAGAATGCAGAATCTACCAAGATGTAAAAGGAGTTTTCGGACTTTTACAGCGAATAAACGTACATTCTGGAGTTTACCCCTTTTTCGCGGGGTTCTCGGTGGAATTCGCTTTTATTTGATACAAAGTTAATTTACTAGAACTAAGTACCAACGGTCCACAGAAGCAGAATACATACTCGTATGTGGACTGCAAAACAGCTGGTTCACTTCTACTACCCTGAGAATTCCTTTTTTGTTACAATTCTGTGAAATGTGTTGCTTCACGGAGAGCCCGAATCGTACTTCGCTGGTAAATTGAAACGTGCGTCTAATTGCATTTTACTTAATTCTAAGTTAAATAATTTTCTTAGTCTGAAAGGTTCATTAAAAATGTACATTTCTGCAACCTTTTAAGTTTTCGCAAAAAAAAAGAAAAAAAAGCTTTTAAAACTTTACATTTTTAAACGAAGCAAAGTTACGAATTTAAATGCATTAAGTATATTTAATAAAAATTCATTTTCGACTAAAATGGTATAAAAAAGTAGCCTTTTGCTAGTAAATTCAAAAATAATAAATTACTCAAACTTCTAAGCCTACTTTTCAACTATTCTCTCATAATAATCTTTTCAATATTAGTGATTTATTTTTTCGTTTAAAAGTTCCATATATGTAAGTCGAAGAAAAATGCTCTGTGCCTAAAAATAAATTTTCTATGCTCTTGATATTGAAATTGAAAGAAACTCGTATAGAGTAGCCGGACAATGCGGGATTATTGCAAGGTGGTACGTTCCAATTTCATGTTAAAACCCAATAACTCAAAATATCGGAAAGGATTTCATCAAAATCCCTTGGCATATTAATACAGCTACATGGTATTTCTGGCCGGAGGCGGAAAATACTTTCGGAATTAATCGCAAACCCTACTTTGTTCTTTTTTAAACCGTATTAAAAACCAAAATAAAAAAGAATAGCCACAAAGCAATCAAATTTTTTTACTTGGAATATTTTTAATTAAAATCGCGGTTTGAAATGTGGTTAGTGTCGCGTAAGCGAAACACACACGTGTACGCCTTGCTGCCCGACAGCTTATATGCCTGAGCGAACATATAGGCACCTGCGAGGTCGCAGTAGTGTATACCCGCGTGTAACTGCCGTGCGTTTAAACATCTATAAGGCAGCTTTAGGGTATTATGTTTGATTTTGCATACAAAATTTTCATTAAAAACATTCATTAATTCATTAAATAATTATATTTAAATTAAACTTTATTCACTGTTTTTGAATATCAAAGAATGATGTTTCATCAATATTAATTTAATAAAACCACTTTTATTTTTAAATCACGGTGCTTCAAACATTCGTTAAATCAATACATTTGAATGAAAATTTATTAATTGATTTAGGGTTTTAATAACAATTCATTATTCACCAAAATTCTCTTAAATAATTTATTTTTAAGAGAATTTTTCGCAGCTAAACGATGCGAATTATAGCGAATTACATTTTTTACAACGAAGAGACGTCGTAATAAACGAAATTACCCCTGAAGGGGTATTGTCGTAAAATAGTCTTTAGTACTTGATAGTTACTTTTTGTAAGATTAATGATGAAATATCGCGAAAATATATATGACTTTTTTTTATTCTCTCGCAAAGTTTAAAACTGTTTGAAAGTAAAAAGTTTATGTTTGTTTTACAAACATCCACGTGAGAAGTTATATTGTTTTACAAAGGACAAAAAAGGAATAAGCTTTTTTCTCCTTCTTGTCAAACTTTAAACTGGAGTTATAAATTTTGGAGCTATATACAATTTTTTTTATTAAAAAAAGAATATTAACCGCGTGTAATCTGTTTTTCGTCTCGGCTACTTTTTTTTGGTTATCATAAAAAAAAGAAAATGTATTTTCTCACTGAATGTTTCCATAATTTAACAATACACAAAAATACTGTCTAAGCAAAGTAAACATAAATATTTGTCGGGGGTTCCCTGCTTTATTCTAATAAAATTGATTTTATACGACGATATAAATTTTCATCGTTCGATTTCAGTATTCTTTTTTTAACATAAAAGATCAACGATCGAACATTTAAAATTAGAAAGGTTTATTTACTCATTTTTTTTATTGCTTATTTACCTTATCTGTACATCGTACTTTAGCAAACATTAATTCTTGTAAAATAAACAGTATATCTACCTAATGAATAATTCCTGCCTTAATTTGGAGATTAATTTAGAGATATTTATATAAAAACATTTATAACGAATTTATCACTCGAAAAAACTTTATAACCGCATAAAATTTTTTTATAGACCATATAACAACACAATACCTTTTCCAGCAAACGGATTTGAAATTACGAAACATAAATACATTGAATAAAAAAAGTTTATTTATTAAATCAAGAAATTAAACTTTCACTTATGTTTAATTTAATTTCAAATTAATATAGCGAGGTTTAAAGTGCCAAAATCATGTAGTTAGAAAATTTATTAACAAAGTTATATTACAATTTAAACGAAATTCAGCGGTAAAGTAAAATTCAATCAGCTAAAGAAAATTACACCTAAAATTTTTTTCGCCTCTTATCTCTAGCTGAAATTCAATCAATAACTGATTATACGAGCGCGAGGTCTTTGTCTTCTTAGTCAGTTTTATTAAAATTTCAACAGTGTGCGCTCCATTTTTTTTTCTAGAAAAAATCCTTCAAAAGTTAATTTTACTGAATATTTTTCGATTACCCGGAATTTCATTTACCGTTTCGTCCAATCCATAGAAATTTTTTAAATTTTAATCCCGAAATCAGAGGGACAATCAAACCATAGATATTTTATAATGTCCATAATGAAAATTTAGAAGTTAATGGCAATGTTTATTTCACGAGATCAACAGAACAGAGATATTAGGTAGTATTCCAAAAATAGATCTCGGAACGAAGCAACGTTCCTGCAGTCGTACATTACCCATTAGTAACGTAATGAACTAAAGTAAAATTGGGTAATTACTCACTACTATTACTATTTAAGGAGTACCTGGTCTACTTAATCACCTAAGAAATTCAATAGAATTACTTTAAATAGCTTATTTAAATAAATAAATAATAAACTATTTAAAGTAAATCTAATGATTTTCTTATTTAATTACTTGTTTGTTTAATATTATAACGGCCAAATATGCCCTTACATCAAATTGTAAGTAAAAGAAATAAAAAAAGCAATTATACAATAATAGTTATATAACAGTATAAAAAATATTCGCTTTTATACATGACTTATTCGAGGACTTAAATTTATTACTAGTGTCACGGAGTACTCTTAAGACAAGAAGGAGTTTTAAAATTTCACTTTAGACGTTTTCAGCTTGAATAAAATTATACAAAAAAAAATTATAAAATTGCTTGCACAATTCTTGTCAAATTTCATTCTTCTAAAAGAACTCTATTACTCTTTAAATCTGAGTTGGTGAAAATTCTACGATTTCACTAAATCTTACGTAAATAATCCCTTATTCTTAGAGAAAAGTATACCACTAATTCAATTATCAGATAATGAATCACTATATACATGAAATTTCATTATAATTCTGATCTAGAGAGAACGATTACTAAGAAAACTATAAAAATAAATAAAAGCGATAACAACACCAGAAAGCTCTTCTCTTCTCCATTTTCCGAAAGAAATACCGAGCGTCTAAAGTTAACGATTGATTTCAGTCGACCCCATCTCCTGTTTCTTGCGATCCAATATACTAAGGCGAAATTGGGATTCCAGGTACTACTCGACGGGTCGCAAGGTGAAGAGTTGGAGCTCGCTGGATCGCTGGCCGGACCCGCCCAAGTGTCCCACGCTGATTTGCAAGAGTCAGGGGAAAGTCGTGCGCCAGCAGCTGGACGCCCAGGAGCGCAATGTGTCGCCGCAGGACCTCGAGGCCTGCCACGTGCTCGACTGCTGGCCCAAGTCTCGTGCCTGCTACTACGCCGTGCAGAAAACGGTGAGTATTAAGCGCGGTAGAGTGACGTAGAATTATGAATAAATTAGAATTTTTTTATTAAAAAATTAAAATTCAAACTCAAACGGTGTGCGTTTGCAAAAAATGATTGCGCAAAGACGGATAAAACGTTTTATTTTTATATCAAATTTATTATGCCGGAACGATAAATTAAACTTAAATTAATTTTTTTTTATTATTATTGTAAGAAATAGTTTCGGCGTAAAATATTTTGTAGATTTGTAGGGGATAGTGGGGTGTAATAGGATACTTTACAAAAAATTTAGTCTGCGATGTTCAGAACTATGACACTATCTGGGTGGGATTATTTCATCTAAAATTATAAGCAAGTTTAATTATTTATTCAATTCTGCATATGTGCTTCTAATTTTTTTGCGGTGCAAATTGAGCTTAATTTTTTGCAGAGGAAAAGTACGCTTACTTGTTTCTTTCTTTTTTCTTTTTTTTGCTTAAAAATGAGGGTACCACGAGTTAGCCGAACTTAATTAGAAGGCGAAGCCGATCGAACGCCGAGTTTTTTTTTGTGGCTGCTGAAAATTTCATCGGAATGAAATTGAAGGAGATTTTTGTTACTTAAATTACTTTTTCTTTTGCGAGGTACTGTTAACTAGAGGGAAAATATGCATAATCGCCAGAAGACTCTCCCTTAAATTATTTATACTTTTACAGTCGTCAAATAAACATTTTTATATGTATATACATACTATGCATAATAAAATATCAGTTTTGAACATTTAAAGTTAATATATAAAACAAACGATATTTTTCTGATCATCGTAAAAAGCGGATCATCCGAACTCAACCTATTTTTCTAACATATCAATCTTAAAGATCTTGGTCGACAAAGCGAGAAATGTGCAATTGGTATAAAAACCGCGGACAACTATAATCCGACGAAAGACTCATTTCATTTTTACAACCCTTCTTTAAAATAAAATTTTTATTTCATTGAACCGTAATGTTTGAGAAGAAAAAGGTTCTAACCTGCAAAGTTTTCATGAAAATTTCCTAAGTATTTGAATTGACTTACGTAATACCAAGTTCTTTCGGAGTAGCTATTGAATATGTCGAACGTGACGCGGATTCCTTATGAAATTTAATACAACTTTTAAAATTCTGCGGTTTGAAATTTTTCTTGAACGATACCGATATATCTGTATTGAGAAAAATTTATAAATACGAGAATTTGAAATAAAAACATTTAATACGATACCATTCTATCGGCCCAGTTTCAATTCTGCTTGATTTCAAATGAAAATGAGTAAGGAGCGCGCTGGTCTTTGAAACTCGGCGTTCTAATATTTGCTCTTCGCCTCCTCTTTTCCAAGAAAACGTTAAAAGAGAGAAAAGTAACGATGATAATTATCTATTATCTACCCCGAGTAAATAATTCAAAGTTAATTAAAAAATAAGGCTAAAATATAATTAAAAATGTTAAGCGCACAGTATATTCTTTATAATCCTATTAGGTTCGTATATAATATATATGAACCTAATAGGATTATATTCAAAATGAATTAATCAACGCAATTTTTCTTCTGTTTTGCAACTTAAACTTTCTTATACATGAAGAAAAATATTGCCTTAAAAATTACTGTAGTATTTATGAAATTTATATTTTATATTATTTTCTAGCATTTTTTAGTAGATACTAAAACAAACAAATATTACTATATATATATATATAGTAGATAGCATAATTAAAAAATATTTAAGTTAAATTTTACTTATTTTTATTTTTCGCGTTTGTTCCTACCTTAGTAAAGACTATAGAAATTTTCATTGTATAACACTTTTCTGCTAGTAACAAGGACCTAACTGTCCACTTTAAATTGCGTATAATACATATTTTAATTCTGCACAATAAAAATATGTAAAACATAGTACAGTATTCGACAACCAGGATATCGATAAAGCATAAAAATTGAAACTAACAAAAATACGGCCGGTAAAATTAAAAAAAAAAAAATAAAATAAGACAGGAAAATGATACACGTGCACTATTCTTCGATACATTAGATCATTATAACAGAATTTTTCAAGCAAACAAGCCAATCATTCACCGCTCGCCGGTTGACTAAATCACTATCAAGATAAAGCCCCTCATTCCGCGTGTACAATCCTAAGAAAATATGCATTCCGCCTTACGCATGCTTAGCCACGCGAGGCGCGCCTTGGATCTTCCGCCCCAGTAGCCGCGCCGTCAAAAGTCCGGCGACCTTATCCCCGAAGGAATTTTTTTCATTTCGCTCCTTTAACTTCCTCGACTTCTCGCTGCAGAGGCCATCCACGTGTCTACCAAAGGATTACGCGCGGAGATCCGGGCTACAAAGGCGCCGAGGGGGGCGACGAAAAAAAGGAAGACGACGCGGGTCAACTTGGCGCGAAATTTAATTTAAAGTCCCACGACGAAAATAGAATATTTTTCCATAGGGGAAGGTGAAAAACAGGGAGAGATAGAGGCGCGCGTGGCCGCGTGATCTGCATACGCTATCCCCACCTGAGCAGGGGGGGCTGTAATAATCCTCCTCCGGAATCCCGGCCCCGTGCGTTGGAGGAATTCCGGCATATCGATTTCGCGCGAAATATGAGACGTCGCAGGGAAATGAGTATTTATGGCTGCTTCGTTTCGGAATGCTTCGCGCGAGTGTGATATCCGCCGCCGCCGACGAGCGACGACGCAAAAAGGATAAAGTGGCGGAAGTTGGTTTGTTTGCCGAAGGGGCGGGATTGGACATTCGCGGCGAAGAGCGAAAGTTTAGTGGACTTCTATATAGTGAGGAAGGATGAGGGCGATTGCCTTTTCTATTTTTGAAAACGTCTGTACGCGTAGATTGATTGTTTATTTTTTTTTATTTGAAAGTAAAATTGTTTGTACGACACGTAACATTAATAATTTAAAGAACTTTATATTTCTTATTCGTTATGAAGAGAGTAAATATTTTTCTTTTTTTTTTTATATTTAAGTTGAGCGGACTTCAAGTGAGAAAGAATGAGGGCGAATTGACTTTGCTGTTTTTTAAAACGGCAGGCTGCGTAAATTGATTGTTTATTTTTTTATTTTTTGTTTGAATGTTGATAATTATAGAAAACAAATTTTTGTATACGACACTTGAAGAGGCAATGAATAGATTAAAAAACTTTTTCCCTTATTAATAAATTATACAGAGAATGAAATGAATACTTTTTTTTAGTATTTAAGGTTTTAATTAACTTTGTAATAAAATGTGTACAAGATGCAACAAATTTTTTGTTCAAAGAAGTCGGGAGATTTCATTAAAAAAGAGGAAATCTTAAAAGGAACGGGTAATTTTTTTAAGGGAGCCAAGAAAAAATGGCTTTCTGAATGTAATTAATTTGAAGGTACTTTGAGCATAGCTGCACAGATAAAAAAAGGCAAAAGCGATTTTTTTCTTTTTTTTCTTTGAACGGAGGGTTCGCTTTTGAGTATAAAGTTTCGACCGAAAAAAATGAGAATAATTCAGATTTTTTGATGGATGAGCTGTGTTCCCATTCAAAAAAGGTGCGGAGCTCCTTTTATATAAAAGAAATTAAGTACTCCCATTGAAAGCTTCGTTGTCAAGAAAATCAATTTGTTTATCGACAAGCTTATATAAATTGACGTTCGCTATTATCAATATCCGATAAGTAGTTTATTCCAGCATGAATATTGTTGTTATTTAATTATTGAATTAAAAAAATGTTATAATGAGAATTACATTATAGATTATTTTATAATGAGAATTACGTTATTACTATACAACTTTAAGTTAGTAGATTACTCAAAGTCTGTAATAATAACTAATTAAATAATTAATTAATATTTACAAATAGTATATTACGTACCTAGCCCTGTATACTACTTTTCTGCTCGACGGCGCCGGAAAGCAGCAACTTCCGCTCGCGCAGCGGCAGGAAAGTTGGCGCTTTCCGGCCGGAGGGCAGAAAATAAAATTTTCTCCGAATAATATTTATAATTTTATTTAATTACATGAACATCTGAGTATTTGTACGTATAGAAAAGTAATCCCACGCAATACTTTTTTAAATATTTGGAATAAATTTTAATACAATATAGTTAGGTTAGTTATATTATGAATAATGAACTAATAATTTGAGAAAAATAAAATAAAATATTTATGTCTTTTAAAATAGAATATTCGCAATTTAATTATAATAACAGACTACATAATAGCATACATAAAATTACGTATAAAACTAATATGGCAATAATTCAAGTGCTTATTATAGTTGCTTACTATCTTACAGAATAAATCTCCTAACTTAATTTTAAAATAAAAATAAAAAATACTATTAGATTATAAAACTGAAATCGGTGCACAAAATCGCTAACGAACTCGCTTCAAACCCTCACCTCAGCAAACTAAATTCCCACAACTATATAAAGTCTACTCTGCAACCCAATTTCATCAAACTCAATTAAAAAAACTGCGGCGTAAGGTAAAACAACCGAAAGCTTACGAGAACCGAAACTCGGTAAAGAAGGAACGAATCCGGGGAATCCCCGGATGGCAACAGAACCCCCTTCTCGTCGGTGACGTCGGTGATCGGTCGATAACTCCGAGAACAGTACTCTATAGCTATCAGTGGAGGATGATTCTCCGACGGCAGATGGCGCTTCGGCCTGACCGTACCCGGTGGTAACTACTTGGCGTGACGCGAGCGCGACCCTCGGAGCTGAAAGTGTTTGTATTGAAAAGCGAGACACGTGTAAGCTCAAGATGGCATGGAGAGATATTGAGACCAGCGGGCAGGTCGTTTCAGCTAGTAAAAGCCTCGGCGCCGACGAGACAAAAACTCGATCGCCTCAAACATCGTTCAATTTCCATCTAAATGCCCACTTGCGGGGAGTACTATTTCTTCGAGAAAGCTTGTTTATGCTAGAAATGGTGTACACGCGAATAAAGTCGAAAGGTGAAACTACTTTCTTTTTTTTTTTTGTTTAAATGTTTAATCGTTACTTTTGATTGTGTTGAAGATTTTAATTAGTTTCATTTTTATGACGAAAATAAGTGTGTTAGGGGTTCCACTTTTCGAGTTAGTAGATACAGGCGGTCGAATCGATCTGCCGCTAGTCGTGAGACGGTGAAATAAAATAAATAGTTAAATTTATTAGATTTGCAGCCCGATGGGTTCACTCATTCCATTTAATCACGAGTATAACTTTTAATTAAATTAGTGATATTGCAATAATTTTTTAATCGAATTAACTGTTTGGTAAACACGGTAATTGGCTTTACCAATGCGACTTTCGAATAATATTTTGAAATAAAAATAGTTGTTAACTACGTACGTCACCTATTTAATAACAATTTGTAAAAATAAGTTACAAATACGGATACTCTTGCATCGATATTTAAATATTTTTCGATTAGCGGACCTGCCATTTCTTCGACTTGTTAACAAACTCGAGCACCTGGATTCTACAATGGTATTTTGGTATATTTGGTATTATGGTGCAACTGAAAACTAAAAAATAATGAGCTTTTCCAACACACTTTTGTGTTACTTTTTTGTTCAAAGGGCACTTATTTGAATTAAAATGTCTAAATAAAACGCGTAACTGTTATCTGATAAAAAAAACAAACTAAATCATTGCATAAATCTTAGAAATTAATTGTCACTGATAGTACAATCAAGCACTCGTTTCGTTATATCTGATGTATAGCACCTGTTAGTTTAATTAATTACTTAAACTTAAATTACTAAGCCAGTATTTTCTAACTTCTTTATGGTTCCTTCGCTCTTATCAAAAGGTACATTAAAAGACGGTTTAAAGATTGCTCTTTAATTGATTTATTACTAAATTAAAAGTACTAAAACTGCCAGACAAAATATTTTTCAAATAAAATTTTCTTACACTTGTAAAGGTGCAATTGCATACATCTCAAAACGCATACGGGAGAATTATAATCCCGGAATAGATTCTGAAACAATGCAACTCAATTTGCGGAGAAACAGGAGCATCCGGTGTAGTTTACATGAAAGAATAGCCTCGGCAATGCGAAGTAGTTAATCATCTCTCTCTATTGTTACAAACGCCCGGAGTAATTATCCCGCACAATTACCACCTATTAGCATTCGCCTCGTCGTCAAGACTCTTAACTCCCTTGAAACAATTATCAAAAAAAAAAAGAACATCCAGAAACCCAAATAAAACGCGTCGCCAATGCTCTACACCGTGCACAGCAACAAATCATTGAACCCATCGAAAGTACAAAAAAAAAAAAAAATAATAATAATAATAATACAGCATCATTGAGCGGCAACACTTCGGCACGATTCACCAAAATCGCCCAATCACCACCCAACCAACTGCTCCCAGAGGAGAAATAAAAAAAAAGCAATTACTCAGTAGTAAAATCCAGCTTACGCCAGACGAGCCACTCGCTCGCCTTGTGTATCCCGAAAGAAACGCACGACACTCGCGCACCGGCGTCTCCTCCACCCCCTCCTCTCTTCTCTCACCCTCCGGTAATCCCCCGAAAAATTCCTCGCCTCGATTCCGGGCGCATCGATCCCCGACTAGTAAAATCCCAGACGAGCTGCCGCTTCCCCCCGCCGCCACCGGCGGTACTAGTGCCTCTCCTCGAGGGCGGCCGAAAAGCCGCGGGTATCGAGCCTCTCCTCCAGCTACCTCGTGCGCGCGCGTAAACAGAGCGAGGCCTGTTTTGACGCACTGCGCGCGGGGGGCGACGCACCTGACCCTCCCCCCCTCCCACCCTCTCGTCCGCACTTGTTGCGGCGCGGCGGTTCGGCACCGGACGGCCGCGATCGATAGAGCGCGCGCGCGCGTGCCCTCCCCCTTCTTCCTCTTCGACCACCCCCCTGGTGCCGAGCCGCCGCCACCTTCACGCGCGCGCCCAATTTTTTGTTCGACTCGCGGGGTGATCCGCGGCCCGAGCACGTGACGCGAGGGGTCTGGGCGTGGCTTCGGCTTTTTAGCCCGTATTTCGCGATGTTTTTATTAATCGTTTGATTATTTTGTGTATTTATTGATTTTTTATTTATTTATTTATTATTATTATTATTTTTGTTGAAGGAAGAAAGAGCGGATGGATTATGTATTAATCGATGAGGATTTGGGATTGGTTCTGTTTTTGGTGAGGTGGTTTATGTGGGAAGGGTTTGGAATTTTTTTTTTATGCTTCGTGTTTGATTGCGCGACGCGGGGGGAGAGGTGATTGGGTAGGCAAACAAGCTAATCTTTGAAGGTAGATTGTATAAAGATACGCAATTTGACTTTCGTTTCACGGAAGGTCGGTCTTTGTCAAATACGGGAGCTGTGGCCTTTTAAAGACTTTTTTTTTATTTTGCTTGCGTAGACTACACAATGCTGCTGGGCATGGAATTCCAGCCCTCGTGGATGTGGTTTGTTGTGGAATCTTTTTGGCCTTGCGCAAGTATTAATTCTTTTTTTTTTTTTTTTTAGTTCAGCAAGACTAAATTGTAAATTATTCGTGTGTATAAATTCTGATATGGAACTTTTTATATATATTGTTATCGATTTATTAGTTTTTTTTAAATATTTAAAAGATTAATTTATATTTTAATATTTAATGATTTTATACAACTGTAATTACTTTTTGACGCTTTTTGAGCGCAAAATCAACAGAAGAATTAAAATGGCCTATTCTTGTTGAAGTTAAACTGGACTTATGTAATCTGTGTATTTTTTTTTTTTTTTCATTTATTTGTAATCTGTGTATTTAAATAAGTACTACCTATCCACTTAAACTTTGGTAGTTGCATGCGATACGTAAATTACAGTACATTTTTGTTACTTGGTGTAAAAAAATTCACGAAATTATTCGTTATTTATCGAAATGAACATTCTGAGATTTTCGGAAGAGATATTATTCATTAAAATAATAACGATACACTTTTTATCGAGAGCTCTACATTCGTACGAATAGATGAAAATTTACTTGCAACAATAAGTGAATAGCCACTTATCTCATTTCATTAAAATTTAATAAAGACATTTCCTAAGGGAATTACTTAAATATTGATCCCGCAGTCTGCCTAAGTACCACAATTTTTAACCATGATTTTTTTATAAAAATAATTTTTTACAACATTGCAGTAAATATTCCCGCAGTACTGCTGCATACAAAAAAAAAACAAACAGAACCATAATACCGCTCCTTTCAAAAACAAACAAAACATCAGTATCCATCCCTACCCAAACAGCTTAGACAAAAAAAAAAAAAAAAAAAAAAAAATGGGCATACCCACCCTATACGAAATCGCGTAAAAACCCAAAACCCTTTCCAATTAATTCGCTGAAGACTCCTCGTGGCACTCAAGAAGTACATCACGAGCGCCTATTTACGATCCTCGATGACTCCGCGTCAAAATCAATGAAAAAAAAGGAAAGGAAGCGAAAAAAGAACCGTCACCGCCGAATCCCCACGCAACAACACCCTCAGCCACTCCACCGGCAGGGTGTTCGTCGAGCGGCACCCCGAGCCTAGGGTGGCAGGGTCGAGGGTCGGGGGAGGGAGAGTCTCTCGCGCGCGGCGAGAGATACGCACGCACCGAGGGCGCCTGCGTGGGCCTCGGGGGCTCGCACGGGGGGAGTAACCTGTTGCGGCGTCACTGGCGGCCCTCGGCCGCTCGGCAGCCAGTGTTTCGCTCGGGCTCTCGCGGCGTGCGTCTCGCAGGCGCTCCTCAGGACCGCGCTGCTCGTACGAGGTCGCGCGCGCGCTGGAGGCGCTCAAGTGCGTCAAGGTGCCGGACAAGCTGTCCGAGGTGCTGGGCGATGTGCTCGAGCTAGCGTGCGGCCAGCCCGCCCCCGCGGCCCAGCAGGAGGCCTCGGACGGCGGCGGCGGCGGCGTAAACTCCCAGGGCAGCGGAGTCAGCAGGATAGGGACGATCGCGGGCGTGGCGATACGCTGCCGATGGACGCCAAGGCTCTCCTCCTCGTCCACCTCCACGGCGCAGGATAGCCAGGACAGTCAGACCAGCGCTGAGGTGAGGGAGAGAGAGAGAGAGAGAGAAGTGGAGAAATAGAAAGGGGGAGGGGGTTGAGAGAGCGGGAGTGCCTGCACGCTATCATATTCCTCGCCCCAGATTCGAGGAGGTGACCCCTGGCGCCCTCCCCACCCCTGCGAGCCTCAGGGCCGAACCTCGAGGGGATGATGCACCTTTGTGCTGGGGAGGAAATACACGGAGGGAGGAGGGCGGCTGTGATAGCGATCGAATATTCACGATTGACCTGTGGATCGAACCCTCTTGTACCCGGATTAAGTATACCGCGTAGATTCTTGGGAAATGTTTTTTTTTTTTTAAATATTTTGTTTTGGAAAATATTTTTTATTATATATTTTCGACGTAGTTATGGGTATTGTGGTTTTGAGGGAGGCCGGAGAAGTAATACTCTTTAAATGATGTTTGTATGTATCGCGCGTGTGGATCTGCGTATTGTGCGTGTTTGTATATGTTATTACTCCGTAACTACTTTGAAACGACACCGTGGATCCGCTTCTAATTTTGCACGGTTAAATCCCCGCTTGGAGATTGTTGTGATGTTTGCGAATTAGGGAAATGTTTGTCATTTCGAAGGTACTGAGCAATGCCAAAATTTATACGCTTAACGTTTACATTTTGCCTATAAAAGCGTTCGTGAATTATTATAGAACTCTTTTAAAAAGTTTTTTAAAAAGGCTTTCCGGACATATTCAATTATTATTTGCAAATATAAACACTTTTTATACAAAAATTAACTTTACGAGATGCAATCTCGTCTGTATTAACTTTTAAAATTATAAATTAAAGATGTTTTTAATTTTTACATTTAAAACGTTATGCACGTAACATTTACTGTACATTTTACATAAAGAGTCCATGAATCATCATTAATTCTTTAAAAATTTTTTAAAAATGAAATTGGCTTTTCAGTGATATCCAAACGATATTTGCAAATATAAACACTTTTTACAAAAAAAAAATTACTTTTACGAGATATACTCAACTGCATATTAAAATGAGCAAATATCTCGAGGTATTTTTATTTTTTGTACTTCTGTAAATAGATATACAATTTTGAATATGAAATTTTTGTTAGTGTACACCTTACGCAGTGATCTATTTATGTGTTTGATAATATTCAACACTGATTTTGCACTGCTCGTGTTGTTATTTTAGTTCGCTTGTTTATCTTTCGAAGAATTATGGATCTGCTCTCGCCCGTCGCTTTTTACGGCTCGGACGTAATTGCGCGACAGAGTACGAGACAATTTATTCCTTTTTTTCTGGCCGCGTTTTCGGTCGTTACATCGCGCATAAAAATGAACAATTTTTTTCCATTGGAGCGTTCGGCCGGAATAATTAATTTCAATCCGAGGGGTTCGTAAATCCGTGCTAAATGTACTTCTTTCTCTTCTTCTTCTTTATTCGAAAAATCAACGCGCTTAACTAATTAATTGCGCTTTCGGGGCAGCCTCCATTTGAAGCGGAGTAATTAAGTTTAATTAAATTTTCGTATTTTTTTTTAGCAAGATGCACGGATGTACGGATTCTAAATAGAAAGCTTTTTTCGTCCGAGGGATCAGAGTTTCATTAAAACTGCTATTAATTAAGAAAGATTTTATTATTTCTCTTTTTTTATTGCTTCAAATTACTGTATGACTTAACTAATCAGCTTTCTTCGAATTCTCGCGTTGACGTGAAATTTATGGTGCTCCAACATTTCCACAATAAATCGAGGTTCAAGTGAAAGGTGAACCATTTAATCAAAAGGCTATTTATTATTATTTTTATTATTCGGTGAATAATAAGTGGACTTCGTAACAAAAAGAGGGTCGAGTAATTTAGATTGTTGTCGATAAACCCTTTGTGCTCTATAATTAACGTAAAAAATTTTACAAAAAGAATAATAACAGCGTTTCCAGAAAAATAGTTGTACTCTAAAACAGGCTTTTTTATTTTTCAGATAAATTTATATTTACATTTGGCAAGTAATAAATATTTTCATTCTAACTTTTCTTTCTATGATTTAATAGATTGTTATAATAAAATTTATTTAAAAAAAAAGAATAGTAATAATTCCTCGTAAAATCAATTTTTTATACGAGTTTAAAATTATTTAACGATCAACATGACTTTTAATTTTTGTCCTGAGTGAAAACTTACTGGAAAATAAGGTCTGCCCGCATAGGCTAAGCGAGCCGCGTTATAAGAAACTTTTAAATTTTTTTTATCGCGATGAATAAGTTTCAACCTCGATAACCACTCGTGCGCGTTGTAAAAGTAGGAAAACAATGGCCAAGTAAAATTGCTAACAAAGTTTTTTACGGTGCCGATTTACTTTTAAACTTCTAATTACCGTTATTATTTTTCCTTTTTTCGCAGATGTCAGGACTTTATTTAATACGTTCAATTTCTCATCCCGACTTTACAAAAAATGACGGATTGTTTAGAGAAACTGTTGTTATAATACTAAAAAAATTGTTGTAATATTTTTATAAATTTAGGGCCAGCATCGACTCGCAATAATGAAGCAGCTTTTGATGAATAAAAGAAAATCCCTGACAAATATTACGCTTAGTATTCTAATTATAAATTCAAATCATTACAAGTAATGTGTAATTACATACTATCAACTTTGTGTCTATCACAAAAGTGATATGTAATTACATACAATCACTTTTATGCAGGTAACTTCGCTGTATACTGGCATACGTCTGCGTATACTATCTTTTTATTACGCTTCAATTTATTGACCGTTCTCGGAGTATCGTCTAAAAAACATGCAAATTTTTATCGAAGCAATATATCGCGAAAAAGGAACACGGCAAATAAAACGGAATAAATCAAGAAAATGTGATCTATTGGCCCCGTAGCATCGAATGCAATATTCTATTACAATAAAATGAATAAAAAAAATTAATTTAAAAGTTCGTACACACGAAATGTAGGTCAGCCATAATAAAATCTAAATTGAACTAAAACTCGCGCGGAATCATCCAGCGGCGTCCATTGTGTTAATTAACGAAAAATTGAACAGCGCCGTATACTAGTCGTTGTATGCACACACATTTGCATCGCCTCAAGATCGCTCGATAAATTGCTCTTCGCAATTCCTTTAGATATGTTTTGCTCACATTCTCAAGCTGAATTAGCCTTCGAAATTCTCAAATTAAACAAAAGAAAAAAAATGTATAGACGAGAAAATTGTATTTATTGCTTATATACCAGGTACCAATACCAATATCCAGGGTGGAATATTCTCAATCTTGTCGTCTTCTATGTAAGCAATAAAAATTTCATTAAAAAAAATTATTTAATGTTTGTAAATAAATAAATGTATCCATGAAAACAAGAGTATACAATCGATAAATTTTTTGGAATCTAGAAACTCGTAAGTAGAATAAGCAGGATTTAGTCAGACGCGGCTTTAATCTGGCTACTTAATTAATAAGATAGTACAAACGAAAATATATATTTTCTATCATACTTTTTAAACAACAGACTATTTATCGTGCATCATCTTTTCAAGTACACCAAAATAATAGTAGTCTTAGTGCTTTGTACGTTTTTAGTAAGATCCATCGAGTTTAGTGAGACTTTGATTTTTCTACTCGATGTAGACAATTCATGCTCTCGTTTTACAATTTTGCAAGTTCACGTATCATTTTTGCATCTTCCATCAATCAAACCTAGTAGTAGACTAGTCTATAATACTTTAGAACCGCGCTGAAGGAGTAACAGATGGATATAGTTAGACAATCCTTTTTCCCGCTTCATTTAACGTTATCAAATTCATTCCTTCGTGTCAAAGAGTGCAATTGGCATATATATA
>JAWWEN010024307.1:0-17654 GCA_035582955.1 Sycophila texana | reverse complement strand
CAATATCTTATTTATAATATATTTTAAATTCAAGACTTTCTTGAGATATGACCCTCGACGGCATTGCTACCTTAAAGCATCAAGTAAGCCTAAAGAAAATTTAACGGGTGATTCATTTTCAATCGCTAATAATAGCCATGACTAATCAATTGAAAATGAAAAAAATATATCCCAATTGAAAGAATCTTAAAAGTCCAGAAGAAAAACCGAAGCATGAAAACGCAAGCAAAACTTTACCTGCAGAGAGTATGGAGTGTAGGTTCGCGGAAGAGGTTGTAGCAGTCCTCGCAGATACGGTCGAGCCTTGCGAAGAGGCTCTTGTCGTAGATGCCCTTGCACTGGATGTCGATAAAGCTGCGCTTGCTGAATGGGTGTCCCATGAGTGCGCTGGCGTCGGCGATGCCGATGCACGAGCTCACGAGCAGAAGCGTCATGGACCATGCGAGCACCGAGAGCAGGGACGTCGAGGCGGACCTCGTCGTCGTCGTGGCCGGGCTGCATTGACTGCTGACGATGCTGATACTGCTGCTGCTAGAGGGCGACCTCGTCGACGAGGCTCGCGACGAGTGCGACCTGGACATAGACCTGACGAGCGCCTCAGGCTTATGCTGCCTCGCTACGGCGCACAAGCTTCTCGTTTCTTGCCGGTGCATCATCTGCAATCACAAGTTTGAAGACCACACTATTAGCTAAAGTCAGAAATACTATCACTTATCTAACATTCTTATGAAATAGTTAAGAGTTTAATAGAGGGCCAATAAAAAAAGCACAATTGACAGGTTGTTGTTAACATGAGTTACGTATACTACTAAGACTAATTCAATTTAGTTTAGATGTTACAGATAGCCAGAAGTTGATTTGATCAGAATTGAACAATCATTGAATCAGCAACAATTTACGTATTCGCGGATCGTTGGCGGTTATCGAACGACTGTCGGTGAACCACGAATAGGAATAATAAAAGTGCGACGGGTTTGATCGAAGGAGCTGATGTAGCATCGGCAACTTGTTGCTCTCCCGCATCTTTCCGGCCTTTAATCATCGATTTCACGGCTGACGCGCGAGCGGCGTGCATCAAATATTTTTTATGACTCGAGAGTCAATAACCAGCAGAATCACCTTGGATTCCTTCCAGATAATCAATTGCCCTTCAATGTCGAATTTTATGCTTAAATTATGATCTATATACACTATTGATGACAAACTTGTCGATGAACTCATCTGTATTATTTGAAAGAGACTGATGAATAGATAACAAGCTGGTCGAACAACTAAAATTCAAAGAAAAGCAAGACACGGGCTTTGCCAATTAAGCCTAGATTTATTGGCAACTATACAGGAAACTAAAAAATATTTTAGAAGCAACTGTCTTGATTGAACAGTAACTTGTTCATAAACTCAATGCATAATATGTTCACAATGTTCCAACGCAGATTAATTCTTCTTTAAAATCTTATAAAAAGTAGATTTAAATATAAATCAACCTGTTTCTAATTGACTAATGGACTTAAGCAACAGTCTAATGATTTATTAGCAAGTGTCATAGACAAAAGAACAAAATCATCCCTCGAAAGAAGAGGACCTTCTTCGTGTGTAAAAGGGTCAGTTTTTAGTGTGTGCCGTCGTATCCAAGACACCTATAAATATACCGGCTTTCATGAGAGGCATAACGGATGAGGATGTAAAACAGCTCCTAACCAGTCGCACGCTCGATTTGCTCCTCCTTCCCTCCGGCGCTGAATGGGGACCACACGCAGAAAGGAGCCGCGCGCGTACATACCCCACCTGTAATCACCTCCTCAACCCCGACGGCTTCATTAACCAGGTCCACGTCTCTCTTTGCTCCTTCCACGCCGCTATCACTCGCTCTCGTTTCTCTCCCCTTCCCCCTTCCTCCACTCTTTTCCTTATTCCTCGCACTGCGGCCGCCTGAGGCGTAATCGTCGTCGTCCTCCCGGGTGGGATCTTATTTTTAGCGCCGGTTGATTCTTGGAAATTTTTCTTCTTTCTCTTCTTTCTTTTCTTCTTTCCTTATCCCGGCGCATCGAGCGCACGTGAAAGTGCCTCCCTCGGTAGTTTTAGAATTTTCGGCCGGTTTTCGCAATTACCTCTCATTACGCCTCTCTTCTGGAATGATCTCCTCATCAGGTAGCCATCATCCATCTTTTGCACTTCCGAGTAAAGGACGTCATATATCTAATGCTAACAGAAAGAGGAGTAGAGATCGGAAAGCTCCGAAAAATCTCGAGCGCGCATGTTGCGCGTCTCCCACGAATCGAAAGCTACTTGTGAGAATTCGCTGGGATGGGGAGGGGAGAGGCGCGGTGCACAAAGAGAAGGAGAGGGGGGGGGGAGCGCAGCTTTTGCGCGACGCAAAACACAAGTGCACACATGCGCTGGCGAAGGCCGCGCGAGACGCGGCGAGAGGGAAGGGCGACACGGGCGAGCGCATAAAGGAAAAAGTCGGAGAGCGGGGACCGGTTGCGGAGCTCGCGCTCTCCCGTCGACAGGTGAGGTCTTTTCCCCCGCCGCACAGGTGTGCGATCTGCAAATCTCCTCCGCGCTGACTGAAAAACGACTGACTTTCCCGTAGTTCCATCCGACGACCGCGTTATTAAATACCTGACGTCTTTCCCCTTATCTCCCTTTTCTTTTTTAACGAAGAATAAGCTGAGAAGAGACCGAGCTTGTTATAGGTTACGTCTAATCGTTTTTTTTTCTATGACTCGTGGAAATAACTGGATGGATGAAAATGAATTTTTTATTCTTGAACATTATAAGAAGCTTGCTTCATTTCAGTCCTCAATATAGATATGGGTATGCCGAGGCAACGCTGATCGCTCGAAATAAACAAAAATTGAAATAAATAAAAAAAAAAAGCAGTCAGAGATAAGCAGCAGAGATTCAGGATGGACAAAGGTGAGAAACGTATATACAAGTGGACACGATAGACATCCACTTATCGGTGGGGGAATAAAATGTATCCCGATAAGCTGCGACTCGGCGCGTGGGAATGGAGCGCCGCACGAGTCAGCAGTCCGTCAATCGACACCTTATCGCCGAAACGAAGATGAACGGCTAATTAAAGCTTGTCAAATGGCAATTTAATTAAAAATCCTCACCACTCGGAACATAGAGCAAAAAAAATGAAGAAAAAGCACCGGCGATATACTTGTGTGGCAAGAGTGAATTACCCAATTGCAGCGGCGGCTCCTCGAATATTTTCACTGTCGATAAATTGGTGCAGACACACGAAGCCTCCAGCAGTTTCCCCCGCATAACCAGTTGGCGGGCAACGAGACGCAATAACAATAACGGCGAGGGGCAATACTCGACTTCTCGAGAGAACGACGGAAGGTCTAAAATTAATTAGCGATATGCGCACGCGCGGTGGTGGTGTGTATTGCTGATCTGCCGGGCAACTAAGTAGCCACTATTGGCCGGTGCCATATATACGGCCGGCTTTTCGAGGACAAAGAGATTAAAAGGGCGGCGGAGATAAGAGGAAAGAGAGAGACGGAGGTACGGAGAGAAAAAGGAGAACGGCGAAGGCACGATGGTTAGGCGATGGATATCGGCGGTATACTTGCGCGCCAGGTGGTCCTGCCGACCGGCCCCTGTGGATGACTCAATCGTGAGAAGGAGTTGCCGGACTGCTCGAGAAGGAGGGAGATGCGCGGATGATAAGGAAACGGCGCGGATGCAGTCGCGAGTGCGGCTTGTTTTCGCGGTGCCAAACGGAACTGCGTTGCCAATATTCTTTTCGCAATTAGAACACTTCTTATCGTTTTTTTTTTATTTTCCCGCTCGACGAACGATCGTTAATATTTTATTGAAGGAAATAATTAAATGGCGGTCGAAAACTAACGTCAAACTACTATTTAGCCTGTTCAGGCGATATTATGGAAATTTCCCCCTAACAATTCCCCTTAAAAATTTCCCCCTAAAATAACGAACTGTCTTAAAATAAAAGCAGAGAAAAAGCTTAACAATTTTAATTGTATCATAATTTTTTTTAATTTCCTGCTTTATCGAATCCAATAAAACGATTACGACATTCAAGAACTAAAGTTGACAAAGCACGTCCACAATTTTATAATCCGCGACATAATCCAAAATTTAATGTCTGCTTCAACTTTAATGAATGCCCAGACAAAGCACGTACAACAATGGAGCGGCTAAGTTTAGAAAAATTAACCTGTTAAATGACGAAAGAAATTTCAAAGCTTTTCCACGTTTAGAGGGAAGAGTCGACGGCGGCCAATTTGAATTGAATAAAAATTTATTCAGGAAAATGACCGAGACGAGACTTTGCCTTTCTAAAAATAGACCGCAATCGACTAGGCCCAAACAAATTCTAACGACCGATTCGATTACTCAGCGCGATGCTTCGCGCGTGCAGCTGGAGGCGTGCGCGTGGCATCGAGGTGAGCCCCGCGCGTCAAAGCAGAAAATGAGCCGAGTGCAGAGGGACCCGTTACGCGGGAAAAACAAGGCGAACCGCGCAAAAGTCCAGGCCAGGCTCGAGGCTGCCTCAAAAGCGCGAGATTAAAAGAGCGAGTAAATGCGGTCTTCTTTTAATTAAGAAGCTGTTGTATTACTGGTCTATTGCAGATTTTTTGTTTCATTCAGTAAATTTTGAGATTAACAACGAATATAGACAACATATTCTAGTCGTTAAAGAATTAACCTAAGTTTAATATGTACGATATGTAGAAGTATAGAATTAATTAATAAGTGCCCCTTAAGGGGCTGTTGTAAACCGACAGTGCAGTTCATAGAATTTTAAGATTAACAAACATAATATAGTCCTTAACGAATGTGTGTATATTTGTATAAACAGTATGTAGAAATATAGAATTAATTAGTAACTGCCCCTTAACGAGCTTTTTTACGCCTACAGTGAAGTTAAAGAATACAGTCTCTTAAGGGGTTGATCGCCAACGGAGAAAATGCGTGTGGCACGTGCGTCGTGAGTCACCTGCTAATTCTCGGCTCTTGTTCTTTTTTCGTCAAAAGACGCTTTTAGAATTTTGGAAAACGACACAGGGCACGTGCCGATCTTTTGATGGTCCGAAAGATGGACAGGCTACCGGGAACTGTCAGTCACGCCGGAGGCGTAATGACAGATCATCGGCTCTCTATTTTCGCAGCGGAAATAACCGGTACATGACAAACATGTCCGAACATTTGGATATTTTTAAACCGAGTTCCAAGGAAGCCGGCTAATTGATGTGTTGGGTTATCCCAGATTCCCCCTTTTTTTCGGCTACAGTCGCAGGTGTTACGTTTGAAGATTGTGGTCAAACAGGGATACTTAATTAGACGTTGCTTTCTAAATATTTTTCCTATAATGTAAAAGAAACAACGGAAATTTTTCATAGCGTGTAAGGGGGAACAGCCCCCTAGTACTAATTGTACAATTTTTTTATTTTTAAATGTTTTCTCACTGTTTTAAATCTGTTTTATAATAAAAAAAAATTAATCTGTTAACATTTTTTTATTAACTAGGCAGTCAAACAAACTATAGATATATCATTCGGACCCAGAGCAGTAAAGCTTTAAAATAATTAAGGGATTAAAAATGGATAAATCGGCTGTTAATGAGGTAAAAAATTACTATATGAAAAAATTTTCGTAAGGAGGCGTAATTAAAAGAAAAGGCAGAAAATGTTAACTAATTAGCCTTAACTAATTAAATAACATTTTTTTTTATTACCCACTCAATTTTGTAATCAGATTACCTTTATATGTATATATATATGTATATATCCGCAGGACCCAGGGCAATAAGACTTAAAAGATCAGGCAGTCAATGAGTCGAGGAAGGCAGTTAAGGCGCGATTGTATCACCGTGAACCGGCTCGTAAAATTTCATGAATCACGAGATCTTCGGGGTCCGCGCAATCAAAAAAGAGGCCCGTGGCCGAAGTACGCGCTCTATTTTTAGCCCGTTCCCACGATCGGTCAATCAACAGGGCCCCGGAAAATCCCGGCTCAGCGGAAAACACATGGGCGGGCTCTGGGCTATTTTTAGCCCTGGTGATTAATGGCCTTTGACCTTCCGGTCCAGCGCATTGGGTCACTCTTACGGCCCATCCTTATCCGACTTTGGCAGCGCGTGTCCCATTTTTGTTTGCGCCTATTTCCTCCATCTCCCTTTTTTTTTTAATTTTGTTATTAATCATTTTCCCGAAATTCCCGTCGAACCACGTGGAGGGACGTTGGGCAATGCCACGCGCCAGCCGAAAGTTCAAAGGAAGAGAGGCTTTTAAAAATACTCTTATCGGGGCCGAGGCTTGATTATCGGCAGACCTAATTAATTTAAAGACGTCGTAACAAGCCTGATGGATGTTGGTTTTAATTTTAGCAAATCACGCAAGAATCACAACAAATTTCAATACTCGGCCAGGCGGAACAGATAAAGCAGGAGGCGATGAAAGGAAAAAAAAAAGTGACCCCGTCGTCCGGTATTTTACTCAATCGCGATGATCGGCGTCTTATCTTCGCCTTTTATCGTGGACCATTGTACCGTGAAAATATAGAAATAAAAATATATGATGAAGAGTCGAGAGTAGGGGAAGGAAGGAATCGCTCCAGGCATTCGGAAGTTCGATGACGGCCACGTGAATATGCACATTTTTCCAATTAGAATACTTCTTTTTTTTTATTTTTCTGTTCTGCGAACGATCCTTAATGTTTTATTGCAGGAAATAATTAAATACGACCCTCTGAGAATTTCTTCCTAAAGATTCCCCTTAAAATTTTCCCCTAAAGTTTAAAGAGCGTATTATTTTAATGTAAAAAATTTAATCAATTATTAAATAATTTATTGCCTCTTAATTTACTTAATTACATTTATTAATTAACAACGCAATTTTAATGAATGAATTTGAGACCCTTCGGTGTACGCACCGATGACTTGAAAAAAAAGGTATAAGCGCCATGCAAATATAGAAGCAGAAGAGTGAGTGACGTCATCAAGCAACGGTAATTAGTATACTATAGTGTGCATCGATTAACTCATTTAGTTTTCGAGTTTTTGGCCCCCGGCGCCAAGACATCCATCAAAATCCAGCGGGCGGATCAAGTATCGCGAAGATTTTTTTTCGGTCGTTCGAGCCTCATTAGCCGGCGGCTTCGTCAAACAACTGATTTATTTTGCGGCCGAGTGGCTGTCCCTTTGATTTTTTTTCTCAAAAGCTCTAATTACCGCTCGGCATACTCCGGAAGCTGCCGTCAACGCTGAACCATAATAAGTTGATTTGTTTGATCGCTGAATCATCGCCGCTCCAAAGTCTAACTCCGAAAATTCCGATCGTGACCGGATAGCTTTAAAAATTTTAGACACGGAGGAGTTTTATCAGAGGCAGAATAATAAATGCAAATTAAAATTCGCGGAAACGCATTGAGGAAATTCCAGTGCAATGTCATACCTCCTTGAGGCCTCGATTTCGTAATAATATCGATTTAACTTCGACTGCCTTCGTTTTGGATAATTTTTTTTTTTAATATTATTTATTTAATAATTAATTTAATGAGAGATCATCAAAATTTCGTCCTCGACGGGTAGAGTGGATTCATCAGTAAGGCTCTTAGAGGAGCAACGTACGAATCGGTGAAAAAAATATAATAATTTCGTTATTTTCAATAAATCGTTCATAAGAGATGGTTATATAAGATATATAAGCTTGGCGCACGCCGCAGAATTCGAATCTGCGCGGCGGCGGCGTATATTTAAATGCGCAGACGGCGCGAGAAAGGCGAGCGCGTCGAAACTTTTGCGCGGTCTGCTTCTTTTATATTCATTTAGGTCGAGCGCGCTCTTGACGCAGGTTACGCGCCGATGCTAATGGCACTGCGCGTGCGTACGCCCGAGAACGTCAACGATTTTATTTTGTCGAAAATTACCGGAATTTTATCATTTTAAGTGTAAGTTTAGTTGTAGTACTAGTTTAGTAGCTTAATTAAATTAATTTAATTGCTTCATATGCATGATAATTCTATCTTAAATACACATCGGTTATCAATCAGATTATGTCACTGACTACTATACTTACTAGTTACATAAAATTATGCAAAATTATTAATCAAACTGATTTATAATTAATTACTCAACTGAATCTTAGAATAGAGAACATTTTTTTTTTTTAATAACCATATTGCGTATGGAATCAGTTAATAATGACGCTGGTGTGACAATTGCAGAAACACTTAAATACGCTTTAATTTTCTTTTTTATAGTAGTAGTCTCAGGCGTCTGATTCACTATGAACATAAGAAATATTCTTATATTCTATGTAAGATATCTTCGTACTTCAATACGCGTAATGATAAACTGTGGCCGGGAAAATTTTATCGATTCATAACATCTGCTGTGCTATGCGCGAAAAAATTGCATAATCCTACTTCATAATACTTTTCTTTCTCCTTCTTTCCGCCTTGTGTTTTGTAATTTTTAATAACACTCGGCGCTACTCACAAGGTGCAACATTTTATTGTACTTATTTTTTATAGTACTCTAACATTAAAATGACAACTTTAATGCCAATTTTCGGCCCTCGTGCGTAAAATACCGTATGAGACTGGTGCGTAAGTGATTATTCAAGCTCATCGTTATAATGTACTATTGTATAACGCCGGTTGAGTTTATTCAATGTTAAAGCCAATAGTATGTAAAGGTAAGAACAAAATTTTTTTTTTAATATTTGCAATGACAAAAAATAAATAAAATGTAATATCCGAGTATGTGTAATTGTCTCCTTGAATTATCACGAGCAGCGCAAGGCTGACTATTAAATTTAATCTGTACACCATTTAGTGGTTAAAGCCTTTAACGAATATATTTTTCTGTGACTAAATAATGCCAAAGTAGAAGTCGCTCCGATTATCTAATAGTTACAAATCATTTTACATAATTAAAAAAAAAAGTATAGTAAAAAAAATGACGTCACTATTCTCCTCAGTAGACAGTCTAATTAGCATTATTTTTTACGTCCATATAATAACTGCTGTAAGAAGTGCTGCAACTACTAAAAAGTACTGATGAACTATTTGATTCCAGTAGATTTGATTGGTAACTACTGACTACGTTCGGAAGTATTCTAAAATAGTCTCCCTTACAAAAATAAACTACTGGACTGGAATTGATTTAAGAGCTACTGCAACTACTAAAAACTACTAATGAACTATTCCATTTAATTAGTTAACTGGTCACTACTGACTACACTGAGAGAAATGTCTAGTAAAAATTACTATGCTGTACATTTGGAACTATTCCTAAATAGTTTACATTTAGTTGCGCCTTAGAATCCAAAAGGCAAAGATTTAGTAGATATTAAGGTTTTCATTTCATCACTATTTTCTTCTCCCCGTGTGCATCTCAAGGAATGAATGAGACAGTGAGGCCATCGCCTCGCGCAGTCCCTACCGTGCACTTTTATGCAGTTGCATTGATAAAAGCGCCGCCGTACGTTCGCTCGACTCGGCTATTTCGAGAGGTGCCTCGTCCTTGGTGAGCTCGGCTCCTCTCCTCCGCCTCTGCGCGAATATATTTATTAATGTTACGCGCGCGTAAAACGAAGCTCTCCGCAGGCCTCCCAACAAAGGATGTTAATGTTTATGCCGGTAGGTGGTGGTGTCACAAGCCCCCCTCCCCCTGGATTGTTATCTTTCGCGGCGGTGAGGCGCTTTACAGCTGTACAGCGTCAATAAAATTTCTCTTATTTGCTGCGCGCATCCCGGCCACCTTACTGCGGGTGAACGTCGACGATTTTCCGTTCCATCGGTGAGCGCTCCGCGGAAACATCACCAGACGCAAGATCGGGGTAAGTGTGGAGCCCCCTTGGTGCGATGGAACGACGTTGTGAGCGATGACATTGGGGGTAATTTATATTCTGATTTGTATTCTGGATAATTATATTACTGTGAAAATGAGGAGCGTCGATTAGAGTGTGGGGAGGCGATTAGAATGGAGTAATTGCGTGAGGCGATAATGGGATTATTGATGTGGGCGATGTATAATAAGCGTGGTATATTAATTTTTCAGCTATTCGCGAAGTCAGTTGTTTCATATTGATAATTTCAATTTGTAATCGCTTCTGGTGGGGCGACAAAGCAAGCGACTTAGGCTTTATCAATGTTTACTGTTCTCGAGTGACTGTTATGATGCGGATAGCGACTACAATTTTTTTTTTAGGAATAACTGTATTGTTTTTAAAAATAATTTCAATTTTTTAAGTAAATTATTTTATGTAAAATCTGGTTATATTTTTAGTCTGTGGTCATATTTTATCTACGAACCATAATTTGCTTATAGCAATTGAAAACAATTTTATTCATCTCAAACATGTTATACCCAGAAGATGCAAATTATCCTCGCGAGGAGGTCGCACTCTAACCGGCGAAAATGGTTGTGCGTTGGGACGTTGGGAACGGGAGCACGTATCCGCTAAACGGCGCACTAACGGCCGACCGACTCGCGCGTGTCACGCGCTGGACCATCTCGCCGATTAGTCAGCTGGCTCCTCGTGCTCGCGTTACGTCACACGCGAAACGAGCGCTGCATGAGTAATGGGCCCCCGGCGTTTCGCGTTCAACGTCCTCGCCACTCCTTGGAAAGAGGGACTTTCATCTCCTGCCGAAATTGGCTTCTTGTTTTTTTTTGTCGTCGAAAACCAGACAGGTTCGGTTATTAATAGGCCCAAATCGTGGTGAATCAACCGATTGATTGATGTCGATCGAGGCGGTTTGTGAGTCATGGATATTTTCGGTGAAGCCAGCATTGACCTGGAAGGACTGGCTGATTCCATAGGGAAAATTGCGGGCGCTTCCGGTGACGGACGTTCGACTGGACTTGAATTGAAAATCGAATGATAATTCAAAGATGTCTTTCTTGGAGAACGCGACACACCTGATGAACGAACCTCAGTGTCATGAAATGCAACCAAAAGTAAGTAGTCAATCAACCAGAAAAAGATGCACCTGAACGTTGAAAGCTAGATCAAACCAGTAAAGATTCTCTGTCAATATTTGTGGATTAAATAAGATAAATAGAAGAAAACCTCTTAATACAACCTGACTATTCGTGTAACTGCAGTGGCGTCACATAGATAACCAATTATCTCAATGATAATAATGTATAGTGATCAACAGGCTGTAAGAGAATCTCCACACCAGACGTATCGGTCTATTTTTAGAGCCAGCCTAAAGTGACTTATTATTCGACTCTCTTTCACACAACGAAGACCAATGTCCAGAGAAAATCAAATTCACACGTCCACGGAGCGGTGAATAAAGTCGCCGTCTCTCTATGATTTATTCATGCGCGGTACTTGTCTGATGCGCTGCGCGCCTCCCCGTTGCGCAACGAGCCGTGCGGTCAAAATAAACGAGTAGCTTGGAATTTTCACGTGAACCTTCCGGATGAATGGGCGGACGAGGTATATGGCGAAATAAAAAGGGAGCAACTAGACGCGGCGCAGATGTGCAGGGTTCATGGTCCCGGCGGCGCAGCGCATACAGAGCAGTCTCTGTTTTTGCCGGGCGCCGGTATGAGAAGCGTCCGTTGTCGGCTCCGCTCGAAAACACTTTCACGAGTGCGCGATAAAAGCACTTTTTCCTCGTTCCCGCCCCGTGCCAGCTCCTCTCGAAGATGCGCCAGTTGCATTCGATGTATCGACCGGCTGATCTTGGGAGTACGTTTGCCCGCTGGAGGTCTGATTGTTTGATGAGCTTCTTCCCATCGATGGAGCGATTTTTTTTTATTTCGCAAACTGGTCGTTACATGGATGATGAAAAATGAAACATAACTAATTTTCCCCTGATTCCCGATGAACATAGAAATACCTTTAGCTTTAATTATTAAAAAGAAGAATAACTTATTGCTTAACAGCAATGACCGATAAATTTCTTATTGTATTAAATGATAAGGAATGGTCATTTCATTTGAGTTAATTTCCACCAGAAACAGTTATCTCGTAAATTAAGAGGCCAGACGCTCGATCTCGTCTTCCTTTTTATTCGCACTTTATTTTAAGAATCTCTTGATCTCAGTTCAGAAACGGGGGCTCCCTGGAAAAAAGCTAGACCGTTTTGGCAAGAAGACGAAGTGGCAAGGCTCGCTTTGAAGCCGCGTAATTGTGTTTTGACTATGTCAAGACAAGTGATGAAAAAGTACACGGTCCGAGCTAATACCATGAACATTCTCGGCCCTCCAAAAATAAGCGTTCATCAGTCAATGACTCATAATCCACGGGGTGAGGATCGTTAATCGCGCCTGCTAAAGTTAGCGAATCCCCGGGGAGCGAATCGAGATTTCAAACAGCGAGATTCACGAGGTTTACAGAGTGAACCCACGAAAATTAGCCAGACCAAACAAAAGTGAGAGCTTGGCTTTCGCGAAGCAATCGCCGGGTGGGCGCGATGTTCCAAAGACCCAAGTGCAAGTGTTCGCGAGTGTGCACTCAAGTGCGGCGGGGAGACGAGAAAAAAGAAGACAAAGAAAAAAAATCGAGGCACACACATCGTGAAGCTCGTCGCCGAGTTATGTAGGACAGAGGCCGTTTTGTGCGAGCACAGCGACTGCACCAGCCGACGCAGCGTCTCGAGAAATACACTCTGCGATTATTCTCAAACCCTTTTTGCTCTTTTGCTTGCATCGAGATAAATGAATTTAATGAGTTTGATGCATACACTGGATTATATTTTTGCTGTAATTTTGTGCAAAATGCATTCTTGTAGTGCATAGGTGTACTCTGGATTGGAGAGATAAGAAGCTTATGCTGATGATGTAAAAATTAAGAAGGATTAATCTCTCGTTCTAACAAGAGCAGTTTAATTTGAAGTAGTAAACAATACACTTGATTATATAATGTGTTATATCTAAATATTTATGTGAAGATTTCGCAATGCTTCTTAGAGACGTAGATGTAGATGAGATTGACTGATTGAAAGTAAAGATAACGAAATACCATGTGTAAGTTACATCAAGTTTCAACATCTAATGTAATCGTGATGCAACTAAGACTTTAAAACATCTTTACAACTCCTGCGTAAAATGCGATTTTACGCCCTCCGTAAAAGGCTATTTTAAGCACTTCATAAAGTTCTTTCATGCTCAAGATGTCAAGCGTAAAATAACAAATTGGCCGTACGCGATCAAGATGTAAAATTCAAGCCAGGTAATCAAGATATATAAATTGAAGAACTAATTTCTGATGCAATTCGGCGATGAAATGTCTCATCGACCTTCTAAATCGACTTAATCTTATCGCACGCGAGTCTAAAAATTGCCACTCCCGAAAAAAGCAGCCCGTCCAAGTTCAATTGAACTACGAGTAAATACGGTGCACCAATTGCACGCAAGGCGATCGTGCAAGCTGCAACGACTCCAGCAGACCAAGTAGATCCAGGTTCGAATTACCACAGGTCTGGTTCTTTCCAGATTCAGATTGGAAAAACTGATCTAGAATACGGCTTTCGTGTAAGGGTCTATGTCTTCACGGAGTAATCAGGTACCAAGTACCATCAATTCGCTCGTTTCAGTCCTTTCAATTCGGTTCGAGAGGAAATTTCACTACCTACTTCCTTTCGGACCGAACCATCAATTCGCTCGTTTCAGTCCTTTCAATTCGGTTCAAGAGAAAATTTCACTACCTACTTCCTTTCGGACCGAACCGGAACTACTGACACGAGCGAACTGATGATACTTGGTGAAGACATAGACCCTCTTACATAATACGTGGATCTGATTGGGTGGCAAAATAGACACCAAGATACGCGAATGTGATTGATCGCCTGATATATTATTGAATATATAAAGCTTTAAAATTAAAATTTGTTATTTTATAATTTATGATTATTTATATTATATATTATCTTTAAAAAAAAAAAACGGTGTCAAAATTCAATAAATATGCGAAGCGCGCGAGATCTTGATAGAATGATGAAAAAGGTCAGTAATGCTCGTACAATGCATATAAACCGATAAATCATTATTTATTATCAATAAACAATAATTTCTAAAAGTTTTACTGAATTCTCTCATCATTCGTTTCGTGCCAGACCTCCCTTAAACGGCGCGACCGAGAGGACAGGAGAGAGCCTCTCTCATATTCTCCCGAAGACGGTGTGTGCGCACGGGAAACGATCGCTCGCTCTCGCCGCGGTATAAATTTATCCCACGTATTCCTCGGGGGGCACACGCTGAGCCCGCGGCGGAGGCGCGTCTATAGGTAAACCCGTCGCGGCGTGGTGGGGAACACTCGCGCGCGAGACAGCTTGGCGTCCGCGGCGCGCTGCTTCGAGCGCTCCTCTCTCTCTCTTTTTTTTTCTTTCTCTTACTCTCTATCCTCTTTTTCTGCTGCTCGCATCGAGCGCGTGTAGACGCGTTCCGCGAGAAAACCGAGCGCGCGGCGTTAATATCCTCGGCTTTTTCCGCGCGAGCGAGTTTCGCTCGCGAGAGCCGCGGATGAGAGTCGCCTTGAAACTTTAATTATTCTTCCGCGCGCCGCGCTGCTTTTTTTATTTATATTCACTACGCGCGACGGTGATACACTTGTTTTAGCATTCCTTTTTTTTTTTTTTCATTTTGAGAAACCGGTATACATAACGAACCGGCGGCGTGGAATAATGAATACCGCTGAGTTTGATTTTTTTTATAATTACGTTGAATTCGATTGTTTTTATCGGTAGTATTTTATACTTTTTCTGATGAAAGTAATGATGGTGAGAATGGGAGAATATTTTGAGTGTGCGGATTTTTCGAGAGAAAAATGACGAGCTGACGTGAGAAACTGGAAGGGGGGTGAAAAAGAATCACATCCGGAAATCAAGAGTCAACCGGCTTGACGAGCTTCTCTCCGTTGAATTGGCCTTTCGATGCCGTTCGCTCCATTTTTTTTTTTTTTTTTTTTTTTAAGCTCCGTCGTATTCTGTTCGATTTTCATTATTCCTTCGGTCATATTCAAAGAGTTCATTAAATTTGCTTTTTATTATATTTTAATCTGCTTAATGTGCATATAACTAAACTTGTAAAAATGAAAGTGAATCAAAAGCAAATTTTGGAATCATTTAAATTCATTTTGGCGCGAAAATTTGAATTGACGCAAAGCTCCGCGTTTACTGATACTGATGAAAATTGAATTTTACGTAAGAAATCCGGGAACGGTTTAGTAACGGTACAAAGTCGTGTTATCTGCACTATTACGAGTCGACGGTGAGTCTTGCATGAATAAAACAATGCTATCGTCTTTAAAATGCTTTAATTGCATGTATCGTGCACGCGCGGTTAATTTAAACATTCTATTTAAATGCGACTCACTTTGCGATAAAAATAAAATTTCATTCAGATTATTGACTAATAATCAATTAGTTAAATAATAGATAGAATATACTTTTTGAACATAGAAATGTACTCTGTAAAAATAAATAAGTGAAATTTGACTAAAATAAGTGAATAGTCACTTATTCTACGTGAAAAATCTTCCACTTACTGCAATAAGTGGAAGATATTTAACGTGAAATAAGTGACTATTCACTTATTCTAGTCAAATTTCACTTATTCATTTTTAGAGAGTAAAAAACTATTTGCATGCAAGATTAAAAATAAAAATATTTGAGGGTTTTACGTATTTAAGAGTCAAATAAATAAATAAATAAAAAATAATTAAATAAATAAAGATTAAGTAAATTTTGGATTAGATTAATAAATTAAAATTAAAGAAACCATATGTATTGTATTCATCATCAATTAAAATCTAAAAAATGTATTGAAAAGAATTAAAATGGCATTTTTCCATGCAAGCTTTGAGCGGGAATTTCAAATCAAGATTTTAAAAGAAAAATTCGATCTATTTTTAAGACTAGCTATTTTCAAATATTTTTCAAAGATATTCATCTAAAATAATATATACTTTAAAGAAGACGAAAGAAAAGGTTCAAGTGGAATCAACTTAAAATTGGAGTTTTGAGCGGGAATTTGAAAGATCGATTTTTCTAAAAAAAGATCCAAGTCATTGCTCAAAACTAACCATCTAAAGACCGCTAACAAAAGAAAAGTTTCAAATAGAAACAAATTAAACTTAAAAGTTTTGCGCGGGAAATTAAAAAACCGCCTATTCCCAAAAAAGATCCGATCTACGGACTAAAACCAACCGTTCAGAAGTCACTAATCGCAGACAAATTTCATCTTAAAAAAAAGTACTTCTTAAGCAAGACATAAACAAAAGATCAACACCGAATCATAATAAAAAAAGAAGCTTTTCAAGCCCTTCGCGTCCCGTGCCCTCGAGCGGCGCGCGCAGGAGGTTCAAGGATCCCACGGATACGCAACGTCCTTGGTCGGGTTCACGGCCGGGTGGGCAGTCGGCCAGCCGAAAAAGCCGGAACCACCTTGGCTGCGGTCGCGTCTACTCCACCCCCTTTTTCCCGCTGAGTTACGGCCGGCCGTTCGCGCCTCAAGGATGAGCCGCGCGAGCGACTGAAGTAACGGCCCGCGCTCTGAGGCCGCCTCGTGCGCGACGAAAGCTCCCCACACGTCGGAGGCTCGCGCGCGCGCGGAGATCGAGGTTTACGGGGTCGTTAACTGCGCCGAGCCGCGGAGCGCACGGCACAGCTGCCGGGCACGCGCGAGCTGCTCCCACTTGCCTACGAAGATGCCCGCGGCGATCTTGATCCGAATTCAGAATTCCTGCGGAGACTTTTTCTAAGATCACTAAAGTGTTCTTGCACCGAGAAAATAGGGCTTAAGTACAATTAACTATTTTGTATAGTAAACTGAAATGTAGTTACCTTAACAATAATTATAGTATAAATGTAGCTATTTTTTTAGTATCATTTCATAAATGATTAGAGTAGGATAACAATTATTCTTTTTAGTCATTTTAATGTATTTACATTTACTAAATTTTTATTACTTTCTAATGTACAAGTTTTACTATTGGAGCTTTAATATTGATTAGAATATGGTTATACAATTTTTATCGTGTTATACTATATTTTAGAGGGTTATTGTATTTATATATTTTAGAGGGTTATTTTTACTACTAAAAAAATTAATATGTGCTCATTACTTCACCAAAGAAACTAGTGGAATTTTCGATAATTTTACTATACTTTTTCCTCAGCAGATAAAACCGTAAATTTCGCTCATAAACGCCTCGACCGAAATCTTATCTATAGGTACTTTACATTTACGCACCAAACAAGTGTAAAATGGTGATTTACATATGAGATAATAATATGTATTGTGTTATCTTAATTCCGATCGATGTTGAAGGTAAAAATCGGGTTATCAGTGAACTCGGATAAGGATCTGCGATTAGCGCCGTTCGGGCCCCGCGCTCATTAGAATTTTAGAAGTGGCGCCACGGGAAGCTTACGCTGAGTATACAAAAGAATTTCTTTACTTTTAGTAAAATATTATTGCGCAATTCGCTATATGTTTTATCATTGCGTAACACCGTCGCCTTTTTTCATTTTTTACATATACATACACACACATATATATGACAATTATATACCTCATGTATAATGTATAGGTAAGCGCATTTATATATATATGTCTATATGTATATAAGCAATTCTACAAAAAATAAGCAATTTTGAGGTCGATCCATGATTAAAAATTTTGGATCGAGCACGCCTTCCCGACC